>JAQZBX010004317.1:0-60886 GCA_029593785.1 Cabassous unicinctus | reverse complement strand
AAAAAAAAAAAAAAGAAGAAGTAAACATTTACCATGAACCGTGAGAGGTAGTGAATGATCAGTATTCAGCCATCACTCACTGTGAACCACACTCCCATTTTAATAATCCTCAGAAGGGAGAGCATGCAAGGAAGGCACAGGCTGTCCAGGAGATAAGAGTTTGTCAGAGTAGGTAAATTACTCTAAGTAGAAAAATGCAAGGCGAGTTGTTCTAGCATGCACGTTGTGAAGGTCCCTTAAGATGGGGTTTATAAGGTTAAGGCAGAAGAGCACAATCTCTGGAGCTAGACTGCCTGCTCCTGCACCTACCAGGTACAAGAGTTGAGATAAGACACAATTTCTCTGGGTTTGTTTCTACATCTGCAGACTGGGGACAATATCAGTATCTATTTCCTAGGGTGGCAGTGAGGATTAAATCAGTTAATACAGCACAGTGTTTATCACAGTATCTGGAGGAGAGTAAGTGTGCCATGAATGTCTCCAGGGGTGTCAGAAGACAGTAGACCTCTTAGCTGCAAGTAGGTGGCTGAGCGGAAGGTACCCAACCCCTTAGCTCTGTACACTCAGCACCCCAGGTGTCTGATCACTGATTTAGAATCCTCCCTGCTATTCACTTTTACCTCTTCCAGGTATAGGAATTAACTAAGTCTCCATGGAAAAGGGAAAGTAACCAAATGAAATAAAAGAACTAAACAAGGGGTTAGAACATTTATGTTCTAATCCCAACTGGAATGTTTTCAGGATTTGGGAATGCGTAGCCTAGAGGGGGGAATAAATGGGCAGAGGACAGGCTTTTGTGTACTTAGAAGGGCTATGGTGAAGAAGGAACAGCCTTGTTTCCGTAGCTCCAGAGGGAGACCTAACTCCCTTGAGCAAGAGGTTATCAGGAGAGAGATTCCAGTCCAGTATAAAAGAGACTATTCCAGGAAATACCACATTGTGGCTAAGTACTCACATTTCTGGAAGACAAATCCCAACTCCACCTCTTACTATTTGTGTGACTATGGGCTAGTTGTATAACCTCTCTGAGCCTCTATTTCTTTATCTAAAAATATGCAGGAGAAGATAGCAGTACCCATTTTGCAGCACCTATATAGGTTTTAAATATGATAAAGCATGTAAAGTGGTTAGCACAGTACCTGGATTATAACACTCAGTGGATGCTGGCTGTAAAGCCAATGTGGGTTATAAGCTAATGTAAATATTGCTCTGAATAAAGATCAATATTTCTTTATATTTTACTAAAATATATAGAATATTTTATGACTATTCTAGGGACTTATGTTTAAAATATTTTTGAAAGATCATTCATCCATCCTTCCTTCATTTAGCAAACAAATGTTTTCTGAGCAACCATGTGAAAAGATCTGAGGATAGACCATGAACAGAACTGAAATAGCTCCAGAACTCATGACCTTACATTCCTTTGAGGAAGGCAATCAAGAAGACAAAAATCACCCAATCATTATTTAACTATAATTACAATATGTGCTATTAAGGCTAATTCTAGACCCACCACCATTTACCAATGACAAGGAGAGCAAGGGGGCCCACCAAGGAAGTAAGTTTTAAGTTAATGCACTTCAGTATGAGTCTGTGATTTGTGGCCAAAGGATCATGAGACCCCATAGAAGAAAATCATCACTCCCAAGAAATCTTCACAAACAACGGCATTTGATCTAGCTTATCAAGAATAAAGAGCCTTTCCCCAAGCAGAGAAGAGAAAGAAGAATTTAGGTGTCCAAGAAAACAAAGTGAGCAAAGATTTGGAGAAAAGTCTGAGAACAGGGGCTCAAATAGTATTGTTTTTGTGATGAATAAAATTATCATCATTTTGTTATCAGCAAAATTAAAAGTAGGGGAGCAGATGTGGCTCAAGCAGTTGAGCACCTGCCTCCCACATGGGAGGTCCCGGGTTCAGTTCCCAGTGTCTCCTAAAGAGAAAAAAAACAGACAACGAGCACAAACAAGCAAAAAAAAAAAAAAAACCAACAACAAACAAACAGAAGAGGAGCTATCTGGGGAGGGGGGAGAACTCATTAAAAAAGAAAAAGTAAAAGCTATTTTTTAAAGATCTTCACTGCAGTATTATTTATCATGGAAAACTGGAAATGGCCTAATTATCCAACAATTAGGGAATTTTAAACTATATCCAACAAAACTTTCTATATAATACTGCATATAATATTATGTTCTTTGAGTCTGTGAAAATGTGGGAAAATCCTAGTTATAAATTAAGAGAAAATAGGGAAAATTGCATTTATACCATGAGCACTATACTTAAGCCTCCAAAATTATATTTAGAAACACAAATTGAAATAAATATAGAAAAATTTCATATCAAATTCATTGAGGGGTATTTATTTGAGGGAAATTTGAGTGTGTTTTTTCCAACTCATACATATTATGTTTTTTATAAGAAGAATATATTATTGACTTTTATAATGATGAAAATAGATCCTTTTCCTTTTTTTTTCTTTTATGGGAAAACTCTTCTGGTAAACTTTATCTGACATGAAGGATCCCCCTGCAGATATCATTTTTTTCTGCTGAGATGAAGCCTGAAAGGTACCCATTATTTACTTCTTAACATTTAAAGATTCCTTTAGAATGAAAAAAAATTTTATCTTTGTGGCATCACCAGGTTAATATTATTCTTGAAATGGTTTATGAGATAAGCTGTACAACACAAGCTTGACTGAGTTGGAAGAACACAGGGCAGGCAAGTTTTGACAGAGAAGAGGGAGAAAGCACATTTTGGAAAGCAGAAGAAAGAAGAAATATTTGAAATGATCCAAGATAATAAACCTCCAGGAAAGAAAGAGGACATCAATGAAGTGAGGGGATGAAAATAAACAGGAAAATACAGAAATAAAATGTGTTAGTTTGACCACCGTGGCTCAGTATCCCCAAAGCTACATAAAAGTTTCAGCCCTACTTACAAGTCTGGTCATTGATGTGCTTAGTCTGCCATCTCTCTCCGTGTGTCTCTGTTGTTTCTTTGTGTGTGTGTCCATCTTTGTTTTCTCATATATTAAATGCAGATAATGACTGAATTTCTTTGGCAAAGAACTGATTCACAAATAGCAGTTTCTGGAAGTTTTTACAATGACAAACTGCTCTGGCCGTCCAGGATAAGAACAAGCTGACTACAGCGGTGCCAGCTCTTAGACAAGGTGGGAGGTCTGATAAAAAGTGCATGAGTGTATCTCTCATCATTGGTCCTTTAACCACCTCCTGAGTGAGTGCTCCAAGTCAGGTTCTGATCACAATGAGACTGACAAGATGTTCTCATAACCAAGGTCAATGAAATTCACTAGGAGAGATCATCCCTCAAAAGAAATGGAAACTTACCAGACTGATGGTCAGGCTAGCAGGAGGCAAGCTGACTCTGAACAATATTACTAAAAGGTGGCAGCCATGCCTACACACAGTGGGAGCTCAACAGGGTCAACCTCAGCAGTAAATAGGCAATACCGCTATTAGCAGTAAGTAGGCATCTCTCTGTAACCTGCCCACCCTCTATTTTAGAATACCTGCAGCAATACCTATTTACTTCTTTAGAGATACTAGAGTGTGTGCATGTGTGCACATGCAGGTGTTTGTTTCAATTCAGCAAATCAATTCAGCCAGCACTATACTAGCTACTGGGCAAGGAGGGAGGCAGGTATAAACAAAGTATGGTCTCTGTTCTTGGGGAGCTTACAATCTATTAGGGGAGACAGATCTATGTGCCAAAAAGAAGAAAAACAATTATAAAAGGTAGCATATGATAATTATTATCAAGAGGAAAGAAGGAATGATATATGCTATTTTAAAGGTAATTTTAAAGAACAGTAGGGACTAAGTCACTCTGGGAAATACTCTACCATAAAGTAAATATATCCAGTGTAGACATGTAGGGGGCAGAGGAAGTAACATGCTTAATACTTTGTATTACATCACCTTTAATAAACCAGGATATCTAGGACAGCAAACCATATGCAACTGAGGGAAGTTATTTGAACCCTCTGATCACCTACTATTGTACAGAATACAGGACAGTTAAGTTTTAGTGAGAAGGCTATACCATGGAATGCTGTCAAGAGAGAAAGGGCAGAAATGAGGGTGGTCCTAGTGCCAATGTGAAGACAGTAACCCCTTAGGGCAAAAGAAAGCAGCATAGAAAAAAAGTTGGTGGGAAGGCTGCCATAGGCCTACAATGTTTGGTGGGGGGGAGTAGTTTTGGGGGTAGAGAGGGTTCAATATTATAATCCAAATTTCTACCTCAGCTCAGACAGATATTTCTTGAGATTCAGAGGCTATACATCTAGCTGGATGCCTTTCCTTGGATTTCCCACAGGAACCTCAGAGTTAATATGTCAGAGGTAGAACTCATCTTCCCACCTAATCTCCACATCCCCCGTGCCACTTTGAGTCCCATTCCATGGACAGCATCACCATTTATCCAGTTGCCTGATCCAGAAACTTGGAAGCTATCTTCCACTCCTCCCTCTCCCTCAGGCCCCACATCCCATCAATACAATTTCCTGCCTACACCAACTCATTGCCTTTCTCTCCACTCCCAGCACTGCCACCCTAGCTCAGATCTCATCAGCAGGCATATGATGAGTGCCCCAGGCTCCAAGCAATTCTCCACGAAGAAGCCAAAGTAATATTTCTCAAATGCAAATCTCATCATATCACCCTCTATTCCTGTTTAGAACCTGTGAAGCGTCCCATTTTGTTTAAAATAATGGACCAAGCCCCTGATTCATAGACTCTTCATGAATCTTTCCGTATCTTCTGCCTTATCTCCAAGTTCTCTCCCTTGATTCTCCAACCACTTGGGCTCCTTAAGATCCCTAAATCCAACAAATTCCCTCACACCTCAGGATCTTCACATATGCTGTTTCCTCTGCCTGGAAACTTCTTGCCTACATCTGATCACTCCCTAAAGGGAACCCTTCCATGACTCCAGAGAGTAAGTTAGAGTTCCTTAATATATCCTTCCATGGTATCACTCTTAACTGCAAATGCTTGTTTAATTGTCTGCCTCCACCACCACCAAAAGACTGCAAATGGGGTGCATTGTTTACTGCTGTATCTTTAATGCATAGCAAAATGATAGCAAGGTCCTTAATAAATATTTGTTGAATGAATGAATGAGCAAATGAACAAGTAAAAATTACTCGATGCCACAGGATAAAAAGGTAAAATGCTACCTACCTACTATCCTTCTAAAACCTTGGTGAGACTGACATTCTCTTATACTTCCCAGTACAGTTGGTTTCATCTGACTTCTCATTAATGGCTCTCCCTTAGTGTTACTAGTTTCTTATCTCATCTTCTCCACTTTCCAATTTAGTGACTAAATGATCAAGCCTGATGCCTTCTGGAGCAGATCATCCTTCAGAAAATTACCACAGCTCTAGTCCTCATCTTCATCCTCCACCCCTCCCTACTGATTAGGAATTTTACTAGATGAAATGGACTGTAGTAATGTGTTAAAATCTTTTATTTGACTACTAGGTAATTAAACTTCCAATCCTGGAGGCAAGTGCTTTCTTAGAAAAAGCAGTATCTCAGGCAGACTTTTCTTAAGCTAGAAGGAAGAACAAACATTTCTCTTCAAAAACTGCACTGAAAATTCATCTCGGCTTCTGAGTTTGGGGACCACTCTGATACCAGACCAGCTCACACCTTGGCCATGGTGAGGCTTACTCAGAAGGGCTCTGGATAATCCAGAGCTACTCCAGATGTGATCCATGGACCAGTTTCCAATGATATCAAAACAGAAACTAGAGTAAGCATTTAGAAACTTTAATAGCAAGTTGGCAGTACTGCAATATTTTATTGTATTTTCAAAAGTATGTGTGCAACAAATTTGGAAATTTTTAAAAATGTTCTCTCACTATAGATGTGGAAGCAGTTGAATAGACAAGTTCTTGGGATAGATTCACAAGGAATGTCTTCTATTAAATCTCCTCCCAACCTCTTATGTGAATCTGTGTTCCATATATAGTTATGCTCATTAATCACAGCAACTCTATAGGAACCTGATTTAGCCAAGTCAGGATAATTCAAATAACAAAATTATTAGTGGCAAAAGAAGAACTAGTCTGTTTTCACAAATGTAATTATCCAAAGCTGCTGTGCCTACTGATCTAATTCATGTAGTAATGCTCACAATAGTTAACAGTTATGAAGTACCACTATTATGTGCTCAGCAATTTAAGTCATTCACATGCATTATTTAATCCTCAGAATTCTTTGGTGTAGGTATGATTATAATCATATTTTAAGGATAGGGAAACTAAAGATCAGAGAGTTGTATTAAATTGCCCCAGGTCACACAGTTAGCAACCAGTGATATCTGGGTTAGAGATTTAATCCCAGATCTTTAAAGAGTCCAGAACCTGAGTCCTTAATCCTTAAACTCAACTGTCCCACTCCCATCCATAATCCCTCTTTTAGTCTCCTAATTAAAATCCATATAATTGAACTTTATAATTCAAAAGAAACTCCAAGGCATCTATCCCATAGAATAACAGAATAAACATTGAATTTAGGGTCACCATTCTGGGGTGCCATACCCAGGCCTGTTACTAAATAACTGCATGATATTTAATAAATAGAATTTGAATTTCATCTTATAAAATAGTAATAATCATGCTGTTACCATATTCCTTTACCACAGAGTTTTGAAAGGCTGAAATGAGATAATGAGTGTGAAATTTCTTTTAAAACTGTCAAGAACCTTTGACATGGAGATGTCATCATTGTTATTATGTTAGAAAACTGAGACTTGACAGTATTTCATAGACTTGACTATATCTCAGAGGAGATTCAGAACTATTATGTGATGAAATAGACAATAATCTGGACTATTTAAATTGACAATTTCAGTCAAGTCCCTTTATAAGATAGCATTACAGATGTTTTAATGGGCATAGAATATATATTCCCGGCCCTCAATGAGTTTAACATCTTGCTCAAGTGACACTGCTTAAATACATTGAAAATGTGAAAAGCAAAACGAAATCTTGAAAAGAAACAAAGACTGGATGATATGGTACAAACTCAGAAGGAGAAAAGATCACCTGAGAGGTGGATGTCTAAGAAATGCTTCAGAAAGGAGGTAAGCCTTGAGCGTAAGTGGAATCAGAGAACATTGCAGGTTGAATTGTGTCCACAAAAAAGGTATGTTCAAGTCCTAAATCCCAGTAACTATGAATGTGGCCTTATTTGGAAATGGAATCTTTGCATATGTAATTAGTGAAGTGTGGACAGTGTGGCCTGGTTTCTCCTTGCTGCTCATATTAAAATGAGAGTGGAAAGGGATAAAATGAAAACTGAGCTGTTAAGGTCAAAGGAACCAGCAACTGATGATTTGTAAAATTCTCAGCCTTTTCAGAGAGCATGTGTGACAGTTTGAAGTTCTTTCATAAACCAAAAAGAAAAAGATTATGTTTTTTAACTAATCCATTCCTGTGAGTGTGAGATGCTTTTGATTGGCGTGAAGAGTGAGCCAGCTTGGGTCTGATATCAATGGAGACACAGAGAGAAGAAGCTGCCATATGTGATCCTGCCATGTGAGAGAAAAGATGCCAGGTTTGCCCACAGCTGAGCTCAAAGGAGAGCTGTCCCAAGAGATTCAAAGAGCTGAGACCCAGGGAGAAATGAGCCACATGCCTGATAGCTCACAGCTGAACTTGGGAAGAAAGCAGAGATGAGACTGAGAGAGGAGGCCCAGAAAGAGACAAGGCCTATGCCTGATTGCTCACAGCTGAGCTCAGGAGATGGCAGCTTCTGGAGGGGAAGGTAGAGACTGGCAGCTATCTTCGCCACATGGTAGCACGCTAGGACCAACAGTAGCCGACTTTGGTGAGAAAGCGTCTTTAATGGTGCCTTAATTTGGACATTTCACAGCCTTGGAACTGTAAGCTTTTACCTCAAATAAACCCCCTTTATAAAAGCCAGCACATTTCTGGTACTTTACATCAGCAGCCCTGTGGCAATCTAAGACAGCATTCTCTAGACTAGGCCCAGAAGAGGCTTTATCAGGGAGCTCCCAGGAGGTGAATTCCTGGAGAACCAGACACCTTGCAAGGGTATGTCTAAACAACCCTTTGCTTAAGAGGGTGTGTTTGAACATGGATCCAGTCAATCATCTCAGAGGAAGTCAGGATTGGAAATATATTTGTCTAGGAAGGATTTGTGGAAACCCTTTTATCTGATGGTTTGGATCCCCTTGAACTGCATGGAAAACCAACAAGTTTTTTTAGAATATTGTGTGAACAGAAGCTGTTAGGGAAATCACTGACATCTATTGAGCCATTGCCCAGCCCTTACCTACCCCAACCTGGGGTAGTCACAAACACACACCAGGGAAGTCACAAACACAAGCTAAGTGGCCATCCTCAAGTCTTCTGCCACTCCCACCTACTTTTCGATTGTGTGCCATTCTACAACCTGGGGGAGATGTTCTGTCTAATGAAAAGGCTCTGGTCAGACCTTAAACCTGGAAAACAGAAACACGCAGATCCAGATGCTTATCAGAATAGGAATTCTAAGAAGCAACTCTCCTCCCCTGCCCCCCACCAGGTGGCTACAAACCACACTCAAACAGTATAGATTTGTCTCTCTTCTCTGGTGCAAAGCGGGGCATACAGAGCTGCAACTATCAACCTCCACCTGGAGCAGTTTTTGGTCACCCTGGGGGACTGGCCATGATGGGACTTCTTCCCCTCTCTTTTTGGACTCTTTGTCTTTTCTGTACTCTTTATTCTGTGCAAGTAATAAATGGATCATTTGCTGACAGTTTTTGTTGTGCTTTGAACCTGTGAACCCACAATGCACCATTGTAGCAACTCTCTTACGGAAGCACTGCCATCCAGGACAGAAACGGACAGAGAAGAGACAGATTCAACGGGAAAATGACTTCCAGAGCAGAGCCATGGATGCAGAGTGGGCCCACCTATGTGTGTGGGAAAGGTGGGCCACCCTGAGCCTGGAAGGGGCAGGCCATCTGCCCCAGCCTTGGAGGAGGAAGGGAAGGGCTTCCAATCTAATGTTTAGGGAGTGCCGCCACCCCAATGTTCAAAGAATGTGGGGTTATTCCAAGGTATTCAGGGAGAGTTAGCCTGCCACCCCAATGCTTGCTGAGGGTGAGGCATATACCCCAGTTTTTGGTAGAGCTAGGACACCACCCAGAGAGGGTAGGGCCTAGACTCTGGAATTTGGGGAGAGCACAGCTATTCCCCCAGCACTTGGAAAGGGTGGGGCTGCTGCTCCAGCAGGTCCAGAAGACAAAGCATCTATCTACAGATGACTCTGACTTTGAAATCTAATCGAGTTTGTCCTGCTAGTTTTGGGACTTGCTTGGGACCCAAGATCCTTATTTTCCTTCCAATATATCCTTTCTGTAATGGCAAAGTCTATACTAAGCCTGTTCCATCATTGTATTTTGGAAGCATATAGCTTGTTTTCTTGGTTTCACAGCCCACAGATGGAGAGGAATTTTTCTCCAGAATGGACCACACCCATAACTGATTTTGATGAGGCTTTGTACATGGAGTTGTTCCCTAAATGGCTTAAGACTTTTAGGATATTGTGATGGAATGAGTGTATTTTTCATATGAGAATAACATGCCTTTTGGGGGTCCAAAGGGCAGACTATGGTAGAGTGTATATGTACCCCAATTTAGACATATTCTTAACCTTAATGTGCATTCTTATGGGTGTGAACCCATTGTAAATAGGGCCTCTTGAAGATGTTATTTTTATTTAAGGTGTGGCCCAACTGAATGAGGATGTGTCTTAAGCTGGATTCCTGGAGGCATTATAAAAAGACCTGGGCAATTGTAGAAGCTAGAAGGGAGAAGACATTGCCACGTGACAAGAGGCAGAGATTCAAGCCAAAGAACCCAAAGGATTGCTACTGACCCCAAGAGGAAGCAAGCCTTCTACACTCTGAAACCATGAGACAAATTTCTGTTGTTTAAGCTAGTCCATGTGTGGTATTTGTCATAGCATCATGACAAACTAAAACAATTGCCTAGAACCACCAGAAACCAGGAGAAGGGCATGGAGTAAATTCTTCCCTAGAAACTTCACAGACAACATGGCCCTGCCAACTCTTTGATTTTGGACCTTCAGCCCCAGAATTCTCAGAGAATAAGTTTTTGTATTTTTAAGCCACACTGTTTGTGCTAATTTGTTACGGCAGCCCTGGGAAATTAATATATATAGTAACTGCATGCCAGCTGGAAAAGACCCTAGAAATCAACCTCTTCACCTTTTGCACATGGGGAAATGGAGACCAGATATAGGAAACAACTTGCCTGGTACCTCATAGCATGTTAGTGGAAAAGTCAGGGAGGCCTAATCACAGTGTTTCATCCTCATCACCTCTGCATTGCTGTTTTTCAAAGGAATCATGCTTACCCAAAGCACTGAGGTCCCAATGTGGGGACTTTTAGACAGGTTGACAGATCTGTGACAGGCATATTCCTGAATGAAGAAAGGGAGGGTGGCTTGGTTAGCAAGCACCTACTCCTCATATAGCAAAAAAGCCTTTTTAAAGAGTTAAAATAGGTAGTAATAAGCAAAAAAAATGAAAATTTAAAATGTCCTGCCTGCTGAAACACTGTCTTTCAGACCAGTTGTGTGCCATGAGAGTCTGTGGAGGCACAAAGTGTCTCCAGGGGGTCCTGACAAAGAACATATGATGGTCATATACAATTCACAGCTGTTCCAAGCAGAGTGTTCCACCCTTGCCCACCCACCTCCAACATCCAACTAGCAATTCACTGGCAAAACAGGCTTTCAGGACAATTCACTCAACTCTCTCAATCTGGATGTGAGGCCACAAATTGCAGAATGAAGCTGGAGAAGTATAGTCAAAATAAGGAGAGAGCGTTTACAGACACTCCTAAAATTTGTCCCTTTACAGGTCTGGATGGTACGTTTCAAGGTGAAGTTGAAGCTACTTCAAGGCAGATCTGAGAAAGGAGAGGTACAAAGATAGATTCTCTTAGAACCCAAGGCATCTATTCTGGTTCACCTTAGACTTTTCAAACACTTAAGCAGTTTAAGAATGGGTAAATAAATGGCTATAGACTACCCTCCATCCAGACCATGAATCCCTGCCTATGGAATGCCTCGTTTCTCTGCCTAGGCCCTTGGCAGGCAGGAGACAGTCCAGAGAGAATGCACTCGCCTCTCCATGTGGTATGGCCAAATGGGCAGAAGGCTGATCACATGGCAAAACCTCAGATTCTGCTGGGGCTTCACCATGGCAGGAATGTGCGCTTGTAAAAATGTTCCCTCCCAATACAGCAAAAAGTGACTGCCATGCTGTGACTCTGCTCTTTCCAAACATGTTGCAGATGGAGAGAAATGAAGCAGAATGTAGTCATTGTCCAGGGCTCCTGGCCATACCAGGAAATCTGTGCCCAGTGATGACAGAGGGTTTCTCTTTATTCTTTCATTTCTCAATGAAAATTTAAAAATTCAAGATGAGGCTACAGTTAATTTTTACTAAACACCTCAGTGGCTTAGTAACTCAGCTCTGGAAGTTTGAGACTTGTCAACTAAGTTCAGAGTATCCAAGTCCCTGTATTCCCTGCATCCTTTCCATTTCCTTTGGTTGCAGTGCAATGTCAAGTTTCCCACTTTGCCAGCCCCTTCCACTACTACTACCTTGGGTCTAGGCCTTACTTCTGACCATGATCCTAGATGGTTAGGTCAAGGATACTAGATGACTGACAACTCCAATCAATTGGTAGTAACTTCCTTGGGTGCACACCAAAGAATCTGCTTTAAACAGGAAAGAGTGTGTGCTATGATGGATTAGTAGGGCATCCATAGGATTGCGGTACGATGAAGGTCTGCATGGTATACATCTGCCATCCCATTATGTAGACCTTCCCTCTATCAGTTAGGATGCTTTCAACACCAAATAGCCCAACTTATATGTTATATAATTTATCTCATATTAATAAGAAGCCTGGAGTTAGGCAGCTCCAGTGTTGATTAACTCAGTGGTTCACAAGCATCATTAAGGACCAAAACCCTTCCTGTCTTTCTATTCTGCAATCCTCACAATAGCAGTTAGTTCCTCTTATGGTTGCAAAGTGGTTCAAACAGCTCCAAACATGGGATCCTCCTGGTAACACCTTGAGGCATAAGGGGATAGTTTCTTCCATAGTGAAGTTGTCTCCTTTAATTAATCAGGAAACCTTTTCCAGAATCCTCCAACATATGTCCTTTTATATCTCATTGCCAGAATTGCATGACTTATCCACACCTGAACCAAGCACTAGCAAGGGGAATGGTGTCATGATTGGCTTGGATCTGGCTTAGGCTCTGAGTTACTGTAGGAAACAGATATATCCTACCCCCCAAAAAAATGAAAAACTGGGACTCTGCTAGCAAGGGAGAATGGAAAATGGCTGTTGGGTAGTCAATGTTTCCCCAAAAGCAAGGGCATCCATTGCCTCAGAGGAGTGATGACAGAGCAGAAAAGCATTCTTTTTTATCTTTTGGTTTTTAAATTTTAAAAACCTGGTTCCATCATAAACAAAATATGTAGATGAATATGAGATGAATAAGAGCAAAAGCGTCCCTACAACCTGAGACTAGAAAAAGATTGCCTGAATCAAGACAAGAGGATAATAAAAAAGGGGAGCTAAGGGAGTTTAGATGCAAGTATTCTCCAAGGCACCCCACTTCACCACTACTTCCCCCCATCCCTCCTCCCTACCCAGGCTGAGTCTCAGCAGGAAGGACAGGAAGAGGTTTGAGGGATTCAGAAACACAGAAGCAGAGTTCCCCACAGTTCCCAGTGTTATAGGAGAGTAGCATGTCCCCACACCCCACGTTTACCCAAAAGCCACAAGAACATGCCCCATTGAATCTGTGACCCTGAAGAGTCTCTGTGGTGGGAACGAGAGAGGAACCAAATCAGAAGTGCACAAAACATCTCAGCAATGGCTAAATGATGACAACATACCACCAGTGCCTTCGTTTTATGACTGCCCATTGGCTTCGTATTAATCCCTTGGAAAGAGAAGAAATCCCTAATTCACTGAGATTAAGCTTTGGTTCCCTTAGTGCAATGGGGACACAAACCACAAAGTAAATTCACTTACAGAAAAACAGAGAATGTTACATCTCTTGCATATATAAATTGGTAGACTGAGATACTCAGATATGTGCTTACTTCAGATATATTTTCTTCTGTCACAGCCATTCCCCCGCAATTTTTTTTTTTTTTTTTCAGTACTGGGACCTCATATGTGGGAAAACAGTGCTCAACTACTGAGCTACATCGGCTCCCCCAATTTGGTCTTTTTGTTTGTTTGTTGTTTTTCATTTTTAGGAGGTACCAGGGATCGAACCCAGGACCTTGTATGTGGCAAGCAGCACTCAACTGCTTGAGCTACATCCGCTTCCCACCCCAACAAATTTTTAAAGTAAGTTTTAACTAACCCGAGGTTCACATACTGAGAAAAAGCCAAAGTCAGACTACCGCTCTGATATTCCCTGATCACCCAATCTAAAGCAGGTTTTCCCTCCCCAATATTTTATCAGCAAAGCTTGCTCTTTTCTATATAGCCCACACACACTTTGGAATGATACATTTTCTTAGTTTACTTGTTTATTTTCTCTCTTCTACTATGCTGTAAGCTCCATGATGGGTTCTTTCAATCACCACCCAGTAGAATGCCTAGTACATAGTAGGTGTCAATAAATATTTGTTGACTAAATGAATGAGGAGTTGACCACAAAATCTGTGCTCATACCCATTGTGTTGTGTTATATCACATTACAGATTGTAAATTTGATCTTCCTAACAATCCTTTAAGATTAGTATCATTATGAACTTCAGTTTACAGGTAATAAAACTGAGACCTGATGGGTTAAGTGATTTGTCGATCAGTACTATGCTAGTAACAGTCTCAAAATCTTAACTTGGGTCTCTGGACCCTGATGGTATAGTTTGTCCATTGCACTTTCTGCCTCCTAAATCACCTGAGATCCTACAAGTGTAATGTCAGCTGAGCCAGCCCAGACAGCTACACAGTTAGTGGAATGCTGTTCAGATCCCAGCTGATTACACCTCTCTGCCATGAAATTTCAAAGCAAGCCATAGTGTTGCTTTCTAGCATTTACAGAATGCTAATGCAGTTTGTGATTTCAAGATACTCATCCTATAACCAGAAACTCAGGTGATCAATGGTCAAGGAGTTACACTGACATTCTATCCCATACACATTCTACCTTGTACCTCCTGCTAGGGAAAGTTGTTAGTCCCAGGCTGAGTGGCTACCCTTTGGAGTATGTGGAAAAGACTACAACAAACTTTTCATGCTGATAAAAGGCAAAGTTGGAGAGAAAGAAAATAATGTGAACTCTAACTGCTTTTGAGTTAATTAAAAATGTATTTTTCTTCCTTAAAAAAAGAAATAGAACATCTTGTTCTTTGCAGTGGCTAAAAAGTTCTCCTTTTCATTTAAAAGGTTAAGTAAAGTCACTTACATTCTCTTAACTTATTTTTTTTCAGAAGAGCACTCTGTTCTTTCAAACTTGGTGAAACATTATTTCATGTTTCCAGACTAGTCCAAGGCTGTGTGTCTCCTTTGTGACTTCCTTATTTCATTATTCTTAATAATTCCTTATTATTATTCCCATAGTTTTGAAAGCCACATTCCAAGTTTGGTGTTACTGTTTCTTCATAAATTTGATTCATCTTCTTAGAAAACTGACTGGCATTTCTCTTATAGGTCTTCTTTTGGGAGCTTCTAGTACCACCACTAGAATCTTTAAACTGAAATCTTGGCTTATACAAATTGCCTTCAATATCTGGCCAAAAGCCAATTCTAGTAGCATCGTATCTACAAATTTCAATTTTTAAAGAAGAAATTGCTAATCTTCCCAAAATGAAAAATATAAAAACCATAGAAATCAATGTTTTTAAAAATCTTAAATTTCCACAATTTTAAGAAATATCCCAGTATTTGAGATTGATATTTTTATAGCCTTCCTCTTCCTCCTCCTACCTGTGGAGAGTCATTTGTTTTAAAAAGAGTAAATAGACTTATGTGAGTTATATAAATACAGACAGAGCATTATGGTCATGAAGAATATTCTAGAAAGCTAAGCCATACATCCTAGCACCAAGGAAAGAGTAGTCTACAGAATGCTTGGAAAGATCAGAATTACTGTTCTAGAGGTTTAGTTTCAAGTTAGATAAGGGAGAAAATCATGAGCTTGGAAAAATTATGATAATGATAACAGAATGTAACTGAGACTGAAGCAAAATGAGAATAAAGTTATAGAGGTAAAAGGTAAAGTCTTTTGAGGGCAGGCATGGAAAAGAACTAGGGATAGCCCCGTAATATGGCAGCTCAAAGATAAGCAACAGAAAGAATGTTACACGAAAATATGGGAGCAGAGTACAAAGCCAAATAGAACTGCTTAGGAAGACAAGAGAAAAACTGAACTGGAAATTTCAAACACATTTTGAAGTATGCAGGCAGGCACGTCAGAGGTCAGAGAATTATGCCTATCTCGTGGTAAGTAATATTGGTTCAATGCAAAATTAGTTTGCCCAGAAACACAGAAGGTTGACTATGAGAGCTACACTCATTTCCTCTGCCTAGATAACACATCCCATATTTTCAACCTGTGAAAGTCCTATCAATCCCCCAAAGTCTATTTCAATTTCTATCTGCTTTAAAAGTCTCCCCATGTCCCATTGGTCATAATGAATCTTACCACTTCTCACAGTGTGTTCCCTAGGACTGTAGTCTGCCTTGTGTTACCATTTTTTCTATATGGTTGATTCTCTTACACATTTCCCTCCAGAGTGTTCTTCCACACAGCAATGGCACTCCTTGGGAGAGAGCAAGGTTTATACATACACACTGGATCATTTATGCTGGTTGCAACCCTACTAGTGGGAGAAATGGCAGGTAGGGTCTATGTCTAAAGAGCTATTGACAATGAGACTCAAAGGCAGAGCATTCTCTTTCATCCACTCAATCCCTGACCTAAATGACCTTCTCAGTCCTTGGCTTAGATCACCATGTTTTCAGACGCAGTATCTTTTTTTATCTTCCATCAATGCAGCACTAAAGGGCATTCAACCATTAATTCTAAAGAACAATCCCCAGCACTATGTCCTAAAATCACAAATACATTCCTATAATGCTTAAATACTAATCCTAAATCCATGATTTCAGGAACACTCTGAGCTGATATTTCTCTGGGTGACATGAGAGATAAACAACCCAGTCTTACTTTTTCCACCAGTTTAAAAATTTGCATGGAATTACCATAATATGTTATGATTCTGTTTTAAAATGATTACTTCTGGCAGGCTCCACAATACAAACTGAGTATCTACGGCATAAAGAATCCTTCACCTTCAAGAAGAGTTTTTTTCATACCATACCTTTTAAAACATAAATCAATAGGCACATTTTGACCTCAAACAAGATCATGAGATAAATCAGTTATCATTGCTAAGAGATACACAAAGAATCATGTACATCTCTCATAGGGACTTTAAGGTGGATATTATGCACTTCCTTGATATAATTAGGCCCTATGTTATGATCTTCTTGTTTTGTCCTCTGATATCTAAACTCTTTAATGCCATCATCATAACTTTTAAAACCAATAACTTTTTTCTTCTCATATTAAATGTGGCATACTGTTGTAGAAGTTTAGAAAAGATCTATAAGGAAATAAGAAGAAAATAAAAATCACCTGTGATCTTACTTTACAGAGCTCTTCATCCTAATGTCTAGATCTTCTTAATGCTTATTTTTCCAGGATTTTTATAAGCCTGGATATATTGGTAATTCTATATAAATTATTTTTTAAGCTGGTGTAACAATGTTGGGTGATTTAGCTTTCTTACATCACTCTTTGAAAGTATATAATTATTAGTATACATTTTTTAATAAAGGATCTTAGTACAATGTTTCAGGTTATTATTATTATTTTGTGTTTATGGGGTAATTACAAATAAAATCAATAGTGTGCTTACAATACAAATATTCTGATGAATTCATTTACAGCACTGGATTGGAAGCTTAGGAGCCCAGAATTCTTGCCACAGCTCTTTGATTACTTAGCTGTGTGATTAGGATGAGTCACTTCTCACTCCACCACCATTATCATCATGCTAAGTCTCAGTTTCTTCAGCTACAAATTGAGGGGGTTGAATTAAATAGTCTCCAAGTAACTTTCAGTTCCTTTAGACTAAAATTCAATGATTAGAAAAAATGTTCACAGGACCAAATAATAACTGGCTGGGAGATGGGATTGTTAAGAATGGTTCTGGGCAAGCCCATGACCAAAACTGAGAAAATGAAGGCATCTCATTCATCAGGAAAATACTAAGACTCATTCTCTTAAGAATCACAGAAGGGAAAACTCCTCCACTCAATATTGTTCTAGCCAAAAGCATAAGTAAATAAATAAGCATGAAAAAGAGATACGAACATATACCCTCAAGTGTGAAAAAAACTATAAAGAATTATCAAATATAATTTCAAAGAGTGAAAATTATTATGAATACCTCAAAACAGGATAAAGGGATACAAGGTAATGATCTGCTAATTATATAATCGTGCTCACCTATATGGTGGCTTGGAGTTATGTACCCTAGAAATACATGTTCTTAACCTTAATCCATTCCTGTGGGCATGAATCCATTGTAAGTAGGATCTTTTCATGAGGTTACTTCAGTTAAGGTGTGGCCCAACTGAATCAGGATGGGTCTTAATCCTATTACTGAAGGCCTTGTAGAGAAGACCACATAGAGAAAAAGCTACAGGAAGCAAGAAGTTAGAAGTCAACAGAACTCAGAAGAGAAGACGCCACCACGACCATGTGCATTGCAATGTGTGGTGGTTTGAAGCTGTATGTACCCCTGGAAAAACATGTTCTTAAATCTAATCCATTCCTTTGGGTATAAACCTATTGTAAGTATGATCTTTTGATGAGGCTATTTCAGTTAAGGCATGACCCACCTCATTCAGGATGGGGATTAATCCTATTACTGGAGTCCTTTATAAATGAATGACTACAGAGAGAGTGGAAAACATGGAAGCAATAATCTGAAATCAACAAAACCCAGAAGAGAAGGGAGAGACCAGCAGATGCCACCATATGCCTTGTCATGTGACAGAGGACCAAGGTTGACCAGCAGCTAGTCATTTGGAAGAAAGCATTGCCTTGATGGTGCCTTGTTTTGGGCATTTTCTTGGCTTAAGTTAATAAATTTCCATTATTTAAGCCAACCCATTTCACAGAATCTGTTTTCAACAGCCTAGGAAACAAAAACACCATGAGACAGAAAAATCCAGCACCAAGGATCCCAGCATTCAGTCCCAGAATGCCACATTCTTCTAGGAGAAAGCTTTGCCGTGCTGATGCCTCAATTTTGGACTTGTCCTAGCCTCAAAACCATGAGACAATAAATTCCTGTTGTTTAAGTCAACCTATTGTGTGGTATTTGTTTCAGCACCTAGGAAACTTATAACACATATAAAATCCAGAAGAATCAATTATTGGATTTAAGAATAAAGTTTAGATCAATATTTAAAATTAATATATTTCCTATATACTAGCAACAATTTGAAGATAGAATTTTAAAAAATATTCATTCATATACAGTGAATTTAAAAATCTGTAAACTACTTACAAATAATCTTAATAATAAAAAAAGTAGAATATACACTGAAAAAATAGGCAGTGAAGAAAATATCATAAAACCATGAATAAACAGATGGATCATTCATAAATGGTACTAGGGAAATAGCTTTAAAATCCACTAATACATCACTTTAGGTCAGATGCCAAAATAAATTTTAGGTATTTTTAAATGAAATATTTCTAATTTAGAAAAAAATAAAAGTTTTTATCAAATAAAGGAATGGAAAAATAATTTTCTAGACACAACTGAAGAAATCACAAAAGAAAATATCAATAGACACAACAATAAAATTTAAACTTATATATTAAAAGTATATATCAAAATTAAAAGGTAGAAAATTCCACTTCCAGACAAGATGAAGTAAGTGGGAATAGATTACCCTGCCACCTTAAACAGCTAGAATATTGAACCAAACATTTGAAACAACAGTTTTTGCACATTGAACAATAGAAATGGAGGGCTGTAATCTTTGAAACAAACTAGGTTAGCCCTACAATTACACTAGTTTACATCCTGGAGGCAATCTCCAAACTACAGTACAAGAAAGAAAAGAAACAAACAGAGTTGTATGGTTTCACTGAATTGAGTAGATGGAGATCAGATTTCAGGCAGTCTAAGGCAACTAGAATTTGTAGAGCAGAGTACTGGAAAGTAGGGAGCTACATGGAGAGAGCTCACTGGCAATCGGCACAAAAATTTTATTGAGTTTTTGGCTGAGTAGTGATTTGTGTATACAATAGAGGAAACCACCTGAGGCCAGGAATAAACCACCGTTAAAATGTAGGGAGAACAATTTCATAAGACCGCACAGACCTAGAAATAGTGTATATTTTCACTAACTAAATTGGAAAGACCTCATAATA
The DNA here is from genome assembly GCA_029593785.1 of Cabassous unicinctus. NCBI lineage: Eukaryota > Metazoa > Chordata > Mammalia > Cingulata > Chlamyphoridae > Cabassous > Cabassous unicinctus. The sequence goes on along the minus strand of JAQZBX010004317.1, from coordinate 41,305 downwards.
CACAGTGCAACAGGTAGAAGCTTCAAAAAGGTATCATCCTTGTAGTTAGCATAAGTTATCTCTGGACTACAGTTGCTATAGATCTACCCTAGCAAAAATTGAAAGAAAGTGCTAAAGGATTTAACTGATTACAAGTAACTAAATTGAAATATTATGCTGATTTTTAAAAATCCAGCAATCAACAATGTAAAACTCACAATGCCCAAACATCCAATTAAAATTACCAGGCAAGCAAAGAAGCACAAAGAAATATCAGTTAAAGTAAACATACTCAGAAATGACAGTGATGCTGGAACTAGTAGATAAGTAGTAAAAAAAAAACTATTATAAATATTCTCCACAAGGAAAAGGAAAATTCAAGAATAATGAAGAGACAAAAGTATGATAAAAAAAAAAAACTTCTAGAGAAGAAAAACATAATATGTGAAATGATATTATATCAGGATTAACAGCAAATTAGAGCTTGAAGGCATAGTGTCCTGGTTTGAGGCTTTTGTGGACCCTTGTTCTCAAAGCAAACCCATTCGTGTGCATGTAAACCTATTGTATGTGGGGCCTTTTGATTAGATTCAGTTAAGGGAACTTTTGATAAAATCATTTTTTATTAGATTGCTTCAGTTAAAAGGGCCTTTGATTAAATTGTGGGATCCAAAGGGGATCTTAATCCTCTTACTGGAGTCCTATATAAATGGAAGACAGAGAAAGAGAGTTGCCATTTTTACCCTGCCATGTGAGAGAAGATTCCAGGATCACCTACAGCCACAGAAAGACAGAGAAACCCTGAGGGGCTGAGAGAGAGGTCAGATCCTACAACAGTGGAGCAGCTGAAGTTGAAGCAACGAGGAGAGGAGAGAGATGAGCCATATACCTGATTGTCCACAGGGAGAAAGCAAGCCTGAAGGAGAAGGCAGAGACCAGCTGCCATTTTGCCTTGCCACATGGCAGGAGTTCAGGATCACCAGCAGTTGACTTTTGGTAAGACAGCATCTCTAAGATGCCTTGATTGGACATTTTCACAGCCTCAAAACTGTAATCTTATACCCTAATAAATTCCCATTATAAAAACCAACCCATTTCTATTATTTTGCAATGGCAGCCGATAGCAAATTAAAACACAGTAATAAACACTATCCAAATGCAGCACAAATAGATCTCATTACATTATTGAAAAAAATAATTGTCAACCTTGAATTCTTTACCAAATGAAAATATTGTTAAATGAAGATTAAATAAAGACATTCAGGGGAAAAACTGCAAAGAGAATTCTTAACCAGCAGACTTGCATTACCAAAAAAAAAAAAAAAATGATATTTTGACATTTGAAATTCAATGAATAAAACTCATATTAACAATTTAAAAAATGAAAAACCATATGATGCAGAAAGAGAATTTGATAAAACTCAACATCCATTCATGATTTTTTTAAAAATGGAAAAATAAAGAAAAAGCTAGGAATTCCTCATCTTCTCAAAGAATCAAATATCTCAAAGAACCAGATATTGTTCCCACTGATTTTCTCTATTGTTTTTCTATTTCATTCATTTCTTATCTGTTCTTTACAACTTCTTTCCTTTTGCTTACTTAGGGTTTCATTTAGTCTTCTTTCTCTACTTTCTTTAGGTGGAAGCTCATTGATTTATTTCTTCTTTTCTAATAAAATAAGCTAGCACTGTCAATTTACCTCTTGCAGCATCCCCCAACATTTGGTACATAGTGTTTTCATTTTTCCTCAGTTCAAAATACTTTCTCATTTCCCTTTGGATTTCTTTTTGGACCCATGGACTATTTAGAAGTATGTTATTTATTTCCCAAATATTTGAGGATTTTCCAGGAATCTTGCTGTTGATTTCTAGGTTAACTCTATTGTGGTTAAAGATTAAAATTTATTTAATAGCTCAGAATAAGGTCTACCTTTGTAAATATTCTGTGTACCCTAAAGGGTGAAAAACGTGTAGTTTGTTATTGTTGGCTGGAACTTTTTATATATATCTATCAGATCAAGATGGTTGAGAGGTGTGGATCAAGTCTTCTATATCCTTACTGATTCATGTCTTCTTGTTCTAGCAACTACTGAAAGAGAATTATCTAAATCACTGTCTATAACTTTGTATTTGTTTCTTGCTCTTTGCCATTATAAAAAATTTTGCTGCAAGTAATTTGAAGCTATGTTATTAGGTGCATAAACACTTAATATTGTTATGTACATCTAATAAATTGACCTCTCTTTATTATTAAATTGTCTTCTTAATCTCTGATAATACTCTGCCCTGAAGTCTACTTTATTTAAAATTAACACAGCTATTCCAATTTTCTTTTTTATCCACCCCTCCCCCAGATGGTTCTCTCATCTGTCTGCTCATTGTTTTGCTAGCCTTCTCCAAGAGGCACTGGGAACCAAACCCATAACCTCCCACGTGAGAGGCAAGTGCCCAACAGCCTGGGCCATATCCGCTTCCCTGCAGGCTGCGGCATCTACTGGCTTGTAGTATCTGCTCATTGCAGCAGGGGTGGGGCAGTATCTGCTTGTCTTCTTTTAGGAGGCACTGGGGCCCGAACCCCGGACCTCCCACATTGTAAGCGGGCACCCAAGAGGCTGAGCCAAATTCACTTCCCAAGTTTCTTTTGATTAGTGTTAAAATAATATATCTTTTATCTATTTTCACTTTTAACCTAATTGTGATTTTATATTCAAAGTTGATCTATTGTAGGCAGCATATAAATTAAGCCTTGCTTTTGTGTATAATCTGATGATCTCTGCTTTTTATTTGGTATTTTTACATTTAATGTGGTATTTTTAGATGACAGGTTTTTTTCTGTTTTATTCCCATCTATTCTTTGTTTTCTTTTCCATCTCTCAGGATTCAATGTCTTTCTTCATCTGACATCCAATGTCTTGAAAACCCATATATACATGTCTAGTTTTTCATTGTCAGAGGCAGAAGAATAAATCTAGTCCCTATTACTCCATTCTGCACAGAAGTGGAAGTCCCTGGCTCCCCCCTTAGAAGTTTTATTCTTAATAGCCAAAATCTGGAAACAATCCAAATGCCTATCAAACTGGGTAATGTATAAACTGATTGTGTTATGTTTTTATAATGGAATACTTCTCAGCAATAAAAAGAATGCACTACTGAGATACACAAAAACATGGATAAATTTCAAATATATTATGCTAATTGAAAGAAACCATACACAACAAAAAAACATTTACTATATTATTCATTTGTCTAAAATTTAGAAAAGTCAAAATTATAGTGACAGAAATAAAAGCAGTTATTGCCAGTCATTCAGGAGTAGTTGTGGATTGAACACACAGGGGCACAAGGAAACTTTTGGGATGATGAAAATGTTCTATATCTTTATTGTAGTAGTGGTTACATAACTCAATACATTTGACAAAGCTCATAAAATTACACACTTAAAATTGATGAATATTATTATAGATAAATTATATTTCAATAAAGACAGTTTTTTAAAAAATGTTTTAAAGGGCAATAAAAATAGTGGCATGAAGGAAGAACATGTTTCCATAAATGTGACAAAAGTTTTAAAAATTTTTAGTATATAAAAGATCACACAAATCTATATGAAAAACATTAAGACTTCATAAAAAAGAGACAAAAGAAATAAAGAGACAGTTCATGAGAGAGGAAGACTAAATAATAGTGAAGGAGGGGATGAATCAGATATTGTCAACTGCTTCTTATGGAAATATGATTTGGCATAACTTCCTGGAAAGAAATTTGGGTATCTGAACAAGAATCCTAAATTATTCCTATACTTTGACCCGGTTAAGTCCATACATAGGACTCTCTTCTAAGAAAATATTCAGAAATATAAAGAGATACCGGCAAACATGAATGTCCATAGTGCTATTAGTTATTAGAGCCAAAAATAGCATGAAAAACCTGGTATTTTATATTAGGGGAGTAAAAACCTTATAATTCATCTTTTTCAATGGTATATTTTGTGATCATCAAAAATTGTATTTTCAAAGAATTGCAATGAAATGGGAAAATGATCTTAATATAATATTAAATGAAAAAATATGATACAAAGGTATTTAACTTCATTTATGTTATTTGTAATGAATTAAACAGTGTGTGTATGTGTGTGTGTGTGTTTGAAAGTCTGTAAGGAAACATACTACAAGGTTAACAGTAGTTCTCGGTGGAATTATGGTTGATTTTTATATTTTCTTACATCCTTTTCTGAATTTTTGCATCTTCTTTGAGACTATGTTTCTTATAAAATCAAAATAAGATAACCAGACATACAAACATTTAAGTATCACTGAAATAAAATAAGAAATAGAAAAATGATCTGGGTTTGCTTGTTTTAAGAAAATAAGTGAGAACATATCCCTTATCCAAGGGAATAAATAGCATTATCAATATCTTGACAAATCATTGCCATCACATATAGAACAGATTCCAAAGTCTATGCCCTTTTGGAGTTTTTTTCAACTTTCACTAATGTTTGCTGAGTACCTATAGAGAACAATATTAGACATTGAAGATCAAAAGATCAACAAGTCAAAATCCATGCCTTCAGAGAATCTGCAATCTTGTGAAGGAAGTCAGTTTATTGAGTTCCAGCTAGAAGTTGGATAGGATATCAATAGACCACAGCTGCCCTGAGATTACATACTAGGAATGAAAAAGAATCCATTCATTCATTCATCCATTCAACAAATATTTATTGAGCACCTACTAGTTTCAGAAACTGATTTCCTGGTTATAACAGTGTTTAACAAAACAGATGTGACCCCAGCTCCGATGGAGCTTAGGCAATTAACATACAGAGAAGTAAATACACAATTGCAACTGTGCTATGGTATTATGGAGGAAACAAGCTAAATTCAATGAAAGAGAGTAATGGAGAGGGAAGGGTTTTGAGGGGAAGAGCAAAGCAGATAAAGGGAAGGCCTCTCTGGGGAGGTTACAGTTGAACAGAGACTGAAGGATGTAAAGGAGCCAGTCATGCAAACAAAGGAGAAGACTGAGCTTGTGCTATTCATCGAACTGAAAGACCAGTGTTGCTAGAGACCATAGGCAAATAGGAGAGCAGAACATGATGAGGCTGGAGATGAGGTAAGGACTATATCATGCAAAGCCTTGCATTTTTCAGCACTCAAAATAGACTGAAATCTGGGCCTGTATTTGTATTTGGGCCATCTTTAAAAGGCCTTTAAGAAGACATGATTTCAAGAGAGAGTCTTAAAAATACTTGGGCAGCTTAATGCCTAATATGCTACGTGACCTTGAGCTAGCTTGGATATTCCAATTTCCCTATATGTAAAATAGGAGCAAATAAAACAACAGGTCTGCTGTGAAGGAAACTGAAGGTGAAACATGCCATGTGCATAGAAAGTATTACAGCTCCTGCAAAATGCAACAATCTATTAAGACAGAGGAGGAGGTTCGTTTGCATTAGAAATATAAATTTATTAGCTCTAGTTTGATGTTATTGAATGCTATCAAAAATAGCACTTCAGCATTGATTCAGAACTGTAGGGTGCACTATCAGCATAATTAAAATGAAAGAATTTAAGCCATTTCCCCATCTTGCTTCCTTATTATTGTCTAATTGTTCAGAATGTCTGTCTGTTATAGAGACAAAGCAATTAAGCCCAGCAAGTAGCAACAATGGGGATCATAAAGCGGGGGCCCGGTTCATTAGCAACTTGGATATCAGCATAGAAAACATTAAAGAAATAAACGAAATTGTAATTGGAAATAATTGGATGGCACTGTTCGGTTAGCTGGGGAAGATATGCTATCTGCGTTTGGAGGCTTTTGTTCACTTCATGGGTCCTTTTCACCTGGGTTCTTCAAATTGAGTTCTATAAACACAATGGTATTAGGAGTTGCAATACCAAAGGGGTTCAGTGAAGACCAGGCTCTGATTCAGATAATAGCCCGTCTCCTGGAAATCCAAAAGAATTTTGATTTACGTCAACTAACCCGGGAAGAAGAGAGGCAAGGGGGTCAATGCTTCTGTTATTCTGTTTTATTTAAATCACCAGAATAAAAATTCCTATGTCTTTTCCAACCTCATTTCTCACAAAACAGACTGACTCCCAAAAATCTCAAGATCCACTCTTGGAAATATGTATATTTTTAAATAGTGATCATTTAAAATGCAAGGGGTTATGTCCAAGCAATAAAGACTCATCTACATTTGTAGATCTGGGAACACAGTTTCAAAAAGTCCCTCATTTAAAAACTAGCTCAGAGAGGGGACTGACCTACCCCAAGTTAAAGGAGATAGAAGAATGGGAAGTGGGAAACACAGGTCCTCTAATAGCAATAATAACAATGACAATAATACCTACTCGTGCTATGTGGCAAGCACTATGTCAAATGCTTCACCTATATTATCTCATTTAATCTCATCAGGTTTGAGAATGATGCATTTTATGGATAAGGAAACTGGTGCTTAGAAAGGGTATACATTTTGCCCCTAGTGTGAACTAAAGTCAGGATTTGAACCTAGTTGTGTCTGATTACAAAAGCCCATACTCATAACTACTGTACCAACAACAAAATATAAAGCATGTATGGGGAACGGAGGTAGCTTGGTGGTTGAGTGCCTGCTTCCCATGTATGAGGTCCTGGGTTCAATTCCTGGTACCTCCTAAAAAAACAAAACAACAAAACAATAAAAACCATAAGGCAAATAAAGTGTTCTAGTATTTTGTTATCCCTGTTACCAAGCCAGAAACAAGAGGAAACTGGGTATAGGTGTGAAAACTTACCAATCCTTTATACCAGGATAGGCAAACTATGGCTTACTACCTGTTTTCTACATGTCTTTGAGATAAGAATAGTGTCTACATTTTAAATAGTTGAAAAAATCAAAAGAATGATATTTTGTGACTTGTAAAAATTATATGAAATTCAAATGTCAATGTCCCTAAATAAAATTTATTGGAATACAGCCACGCCCGTTCCTTTATACATTGTCTTTGATTGCTTTTGTGTGGCACAAAGAGTTGACAGAGACTGCATGAATGACTCCCCAAAGACAATTTGGCCCTTTAGAGAAAAAATTTCCAACTCCTGCCTTAGACCACACTTTGTTCAATTGATAGAAATAAGATGAAATTGATGGAATATTTATATGAGTAATGTTCCTCACTTGAAAGCAGAGGAGACATGAGCATTATCTAGTAAGAAGAGGTAGGCGGGAAGATAGCTTGCTTCATCTCAATAGCTGAGGATCATTTTGTCTACAGGGCTGGTGCGTATGCCTCAAAAAGAGCAGAGCCGGAAAGAGAACCACGTCAGTGAGCCTACTGAACGCCCTGGTCCTCCGTTGTGGCAGAGGAGACCCTTTAAAAGAACACACCCTCCTAAATCTTAGTGTGTCACTCAAGTAGTGACTCTCAGGCTATAACTTTCCCCTGCTTAGGGCACAGATGTGGCCAACAAAGTGAATTGTGTGGGTCAGCAAACATCTCCTCTTCTCTTTATACCAAGGAGACACAAAGGAAAAAAAGTAATAATGCTGGGCATTGAAACTTTTATGTTCTCCCTGGAAACTCACATAGATTCCATTCCTTGTGAATGTGTGGGAGAAAAGTGAGTCCAGCTGGACATGAAAGTGATTTGCCTACCACCAGTCCATGCAGTTCCCCAACTGCTGAACTTGTAGATCCTTGGTGAAATACAAGCCGACTGAATGACCCACTTGCTTGGAAAATGAGTTAACCCTTCAGTCCACCAGAATCTTTTGACAAATGACCTTCATCTAGTTCCAATTCACATTGAATATTTTGGAATTGCCTTTGGAAATATAATTTGGCCACTCATGTAGACTGCCTATAGTAAAAATACTGCAATCTGCTCACACCAGTATTCTAGTCTGTGCAACAGTTACATTTCTCAGTGTAAAATGGCATTCTGGTTCATATGGTTATCAGTCTCTATTAACTGGGGAAATCAGATCACTGTTAAAATTCTGAAATCATTAAAGCTTTGAGGACCAGACTGTGGACAATATTAAATCCACCCAAGTATACCTTGTGAGTCCCTTGAATCCAGGCATCTGGTCTTCCCTTAGCAAAATCTCTCTGAAATTGTGTCCAAAGCACAATGGCATTGCAGCATATGCAAATTTAACATGTAAATTCAATAATATATGCCTAGAGTGAGAACTATTTAAATAGTATGGATAATTCCAAGGGTCATTCCACTTAATGCACTTACTCTCCATAGCTCACAGCTCAAGGATATGCTGTTCCCTTAGTCAGTCTTCTTTTCCACCCTCATCTTGAAGTGTGAGCATCTCATCATGCTGAGTGAAATTCTAGTGTTTAAAGATACATGTTCTTCAAACTATATGGCCTCTAAATATTTGATCTTGCACTCATCTGAAGAAAGGGTGATGAGTGTAACACAAGCTGTGCTGGACTACTTAAGTGATGGTAGGTCAGTCTGTAATGTGGCAATGTTTAAAATTTTTCCAAAGAAAATTTTGCCTAAAATGCAATTTTTGCCTTGCACACTGACTTTAGTTCCTAACCCCCATATAAGATATAACTTCATTGAGCAGGTGCTAACCTCTGGAAAATCTACAAATTCAAACTGTTGGCTATTAGACAAATTCAATCTCATATGGGCACAGGGACATCTTTATTCTACCTATTCCACCAAGAGAGCAATGATTCCCTTAGACTAGCACGTCCCATAAATGTGTTCTGTGAAACACTAGTTGTTAATAGGTGTTCTCAAAACAAGGTCCAGCAACCTAAAATTTTTGAGCAATATTACATATTACATTCCTTACTTAAAAGTCACAATGTACATTAACATACTGAAAAAATCCTTTGGTAAAGAAACTAATTTAACTTTATTCCAACATTTTCCGCATGCAGAGGGGAGAAGGTCTCAGCTGTTTTTGTCCTGCTTTCCCTCCTCATTTCTCTCCAACAGAAGAGAGTACTAATATAATTATTCAGAGTAGGGCAGAGATTGATCCTTGACTATAGAGGTCAGGGTCACTGTATATTACACCAATACACCCATGAGAGAATGAGTTGACACAAGGCCTGTCTCCTAGGAAAGTGCTTCTCAAAACAAACATGCAAAAAAATCACATGGGGATCTTGTTAGAATTGCAGGTTCTGATTCAGTAAGTCTGGGGAGGGGCTCCGGACTCTGCATTCTAACAAACTCTCAGGTGATGCTGATGATCTGAAGATGAAGGTGCAAGGAACAATCCCAACCATCTTGCTTCCCATCTTCTCCTCACCAGGGTAGGCAGGTCATTTTTGTCTCCAACAACAGCAGACAAATTAGGAGGAAGAGAGGCCCAGCTGACTGCTTCTACCCAGCTCTACAGGACAGCTCCCATGAGGGAGGGGAGTGGGCACAATCAGTCACTAGCTCCTCTGCTAGTGGTAGTTTTGATTTTCATTTTCTTTGCCTTTCTTTTTCTTTTTCTTTTTTTAAAAGATACTTAGATTATATAAATGTTACATAAAAATTACAGGTATTCCCATATGCCCCACCTCCCACACCTCCCACACCTCCCACATAAACATCTTCCATTAGTGTGGCACATCACCTGCAATGGATATACACATCCAGGGGCTTTGCCACTAAGCATGGACCATAGTTCACATTGTAGACCACACTCTCTCCCACACAGTTCTGCATGTTATATGCTGATGTAAAATGGCCTATATCTGTCGTTGCAATTCTTGTATGTAAAGTCCCTTTGGTAATCCGACAGTGAAAGTGGTGATTGACAAAATAGGATTCAGGCATTTCTAAGCCACTTCCCATAATGCCATCTTCACACACCATCAAAATTACACCTGTACCCATCACAACATGCTTACTTGATGATAGATCACTATTTGCATGGACATTTTTAGCAGAGGGCTCCAGTGTGGGAAACAAAGTCTCTGACACTTGAAAATCTGTTTCTTTACTGGCTTATGACACGGGTAGATTGGTAGTCTTCCAGCTGACTGACAAGGCTGCAGAAACTTCCTCTCAGATTTCACTGGCACTGCCTCTACATATGGTTAGTCAGATCCCACAGCATCAAGGAGTGCAGTTGGGGTTTGCAGCTCCATCTCTTTCCCACTAGGAAATGAGAACATATGCCAAATCTATACATAAGCAACAAGTAGCAAAGATCTTCAATCTACCAGGTTAACATTTATAAACAGAGCAACCCAGGGGGGCATTCTCTGTCATTGTTCAGAGTAAGAAACTGTCCTCATTGGGTATGTTCAGTCAGTTGGAAATTGGGCCTTTATTCGATGTCCAAATGTTGCAGGAGAACCATACATATTTGGGAAATTAAGTGACCAAAACAGATAAAGGCTTTTTCTAATTCCCACTGAGCAAATAGAAAATTGCTCCTCTTTGCATTTCTTTTCCTTCCAAGAGAGTAAATTATCATTGCTCTTAGATAATAATAAAGATGATTTCCATGCTGGGGGAGACAGGGTACGAGGCAGAGGCACCTGGGTCAGACCACCTCTCAAACTGCCTTCTAATACTTGAAGCATAAGAGTCTAAAATACTGGGTCTTGAGTATTTCTGATTTATCATCCAAGAAGTAGACAAACTATCTCTCCTAGCTTTCTAGCTACAAAGCACCAGCATTCCAAAGACAGATTTGGTAAATCCTTTATTCTGATTCCCAAAGCAAAAGGAAAAAAATATATTTTAAAAAAATATAATGTGCATTGTACTGTTTGGGCTGAATAAATTCTAGGTTCAATAACAGAAAAAAAAATTTTCAGATGCATTTGGGAGTGGCAGAAATTCTAAATTCTGTGGTCTCCCAGGAGTTTTAACATAAGCTTTTATTCTTGGTTGCTCAGGCAGACTCCATATATAGAAGGTTATCACCTCTGCTTTGCTCAGGCAGACTCCAAATATAGAAGGTCATCACCCTCTGCTTCCAGAAGAGGGAAACTGAGGTGGGGAAAGGTGAAGGTCTTCCTCAGCATGAGTTAGAGAGTCAAATATAGAAACCAAGCGTTGTGGCTCCCACTTAGAACTCTGACTAGCAGAGCAATTGAAAACAGATTTACCATGCTAATAGGCTCCTGGGTCAAAAAGGTGAGGTGTTTGTTTACAGAGTTTAAATAAGATGGGAGGAACCATTTCACTGTCAATATGATAATTTAGAAAAGTAAGTACAATAGCACTCGTTTTATATTTAGAAGTGCCTTGAAGGAAACTTATGAAGCATAACAGGGGAAACTCTTAATAATACCCCATACCTATGGTTTCTCTTCAGTTCATATGAAAATAACCCCTGTTATTTTTCTAGAGCTCTCTACATTACAAAGCACTTTAATATCTAGGACACATTTACTGATCTAACAATCTTTTAAGGTAGGCAGGGGAGTTAATAGAATGCCCAGTTTTAGAAACCATGTAAAACAATTTTTAAACAAAGGGAACTTTAAAAGAAAATTTTATTTCTTCTAATTATAGAAATAATGATTGCCTACTTTGAAGAATCCAGAAGCTAACTCACTATCCAATAACGTGTAAACATTTTGGTGCATTTTGCATTCTATGGTGGTGAGTGTGTGTGTGTGTGTGTGTGTGTGTTCACACTCCTTTGAATACATGTTGGCATATATTTTTTAACCAAATTGAGGTCTTACTCTATGTATAGGTATTTTTTTCGTACTTTTATTCAATATTAAAATTTGAACAGCCTTCTGGAAAGATAGACTAGATTTACTTTTCCCTATTCCTCCAAGTACAACTGAAAACTCTGGACATTATATATAAAACAAGTGTAAAAAGACTCTAAAAGGTGTATAGAAGAAGACACCTCAGGACTCCAAGAATGGCACAATGGTAAGTTCCCTGGGTTTTCCTTTTGCCTCATATATTCCAGGCTCAGAGTAGAAAAGGCCAGCAACCTGGAAACACCAAAGGCACAGCCCATAAAACCTCAACAAAAGCCTGCTTTCTCTAGGCAAGAACCAGGAAAGGAGCAGCCTAATAAGACAGAAAACTTTTAGACAATGACCGTTCTACCCCAGCTAAACACTACAGAAACTGTGGCCCCATCCCAACCCATGCAAGCCAAAGCCACATGGGGAGCCTAGACCCCCAACCCTCACTTAGCTGTTGCAACAGGTCCTTCCTCCCTGCCTCACTGGGACAGTATCAAAGACTGAGTGTGGAGCTAGGGCTTCCATCCTTACTGGGCAGTAATGATGCCCTGTCCCCATAAGAATCCTATATCCAGCAAAAATGTCTTTCAGGAATGAAAGGGAAATCAAGACATTTTCAGGTAAAGGAAAACTAGGAGAATTTGTCACCAGAGATCCACCCTAAAAAAATGTCTAAAGGAAGTTCTCTAAATAAAAAGGAAACAATGAAAGAAGAAATCTTGGAGTATCAGGAAGGAAAAAAGAACATGGTAAGCAAAATAATGGGTAAGTACAGTAGACGTTCCTTTTCCTCCTACGTTTTCTAAATTATATTTGACAGCCAGAGCAAAAATTATGTATGTAGAGAAATACATACATAATTTAAATGTATGTAGAGAAAATAAACAGGAGAATAAAGGGACATAAATGCTGAAGGACAACCATACATATTTGGGAAATTAAATTACCAAAACAAACAAAGGGATCTTCCTAACTCCCCCTCCCCACCCAGCTGATAGAAAATAGCTCCTCTGTGCATTCATTCTTTGTATTACTCACACTGATGACAAAATGATAATACAAATAGACTGTGGTGTTATGTCTACATAATGTAATGCCTAGTTTGGTTCTTTTTGTAAAATTTTTACTGAAGAATAATGTGCACATAGAAAAACATAAAAATCTTAAATGTGTGGATCAATGACCAAGTAATCCCTACCCAGGTCAAGAAATAGAACGGTACTAACTCCCTTTTTTAACAAATCAATTTTATTTATACATATTAATAAAGCATACAACAATTTATCCAAAGTGTACAATCAATGGTATTTGGTATAATCATCGGATTGTGCGTTCATCACTTCAATCATTATTAAAACATTTTCATTATTTCAATAATAAATAAAAAACAGACAAACGAGAAAATTCCTCACTTCTCAGCCTGTTTCCCCTGCTGTACATATCTGCTATTTCTGGATATTCTTGCACAATTATTTGTTTATTAAGCAATTTTATTGAGATATATTCACATACTATATGATCTATCCAAAGTGTATAATAAATTGCTTTTAGCATAATCACAGTGTTGCACATTCATCTCAAAAATTTTAGAATAAGTTCATGATCCCAAAAAGAATCCACACCACTTAGCATTCCTTCCTCAGCCCTACATAACGACTAATCTAATTTCATCTTTATAAATTGATTTATATTTACATTTTATATAAATGGAATCATACAATATGTAGTACTCTGTGTCTGGTCTCCTTCACTTAGTATAATGGGTTTTTTTTTTTGTCTGATATTAACTTTGTAGTATTTGTTCAGCTTCAAAGAAAAATGGTCTTACATATGCAATTTTACACATATTTGTATTTCACATAATATATCTATATTTCACAAAACATATTTAGTTCATAATAGGGAATCATACAGTACTTGTCCTTTTGTCTGGATTGCTTCACTCAACATAATGTCCTCCAGGTTCATCCATATTGTCATATGTTTCACAACTTCATTTCTTCTTACTGCTGCATAAAATTCCTTTGTGTGTATACTCCACAATTTGTTTATCCATTTATCAGTTGATGGACACCTGGCTAACTCCCTCTTAATAAATATTCCTCTCTCCCCCACTTTTGGGTATTATCCTCACTTAGAAAATTATGCATTAATTGTGCCTGTTTTTAAACTTTATGTAAATGAAATAATATATCATGCATTCTTTTGGGTTTTGCTTCTTTCTTTCATGGTTATGTTTCTAAGATTTACTCATGTTGGTACATGTAACAGTATTTGTTAATATCTGTTGCTGTAGAGCATTGAATAGATAAAGCACAATGTATTTATCCACTCTACTGTTGATGGTTATTTAGGTTGTTTGCAGTTTGGGTCTATTACAAATATTGCTATGGACATTTTTGTACATGTCTTCTGTGGCATATATGTATTTATTGCTGTTGGGTATTTACCTAGGAGTTGAATTACTGATTTATACATTAAGAATATGTTCAACTTTTACCCTCATTAGCAATGCATGAGCATTCCTCTTCACCACAGCTTTGTCAACACTTGATAACCTCAGTTTTTTATGGTTTTCTGCTTATGTTTAACTGTATCTCATCATGTAATTGTAGTTACATGATTACTAATGAGGTTAAGCATCCCTTCATTTCATATTGACCTTTTGAATATTGCCATTTGTGAAAGTGCCTGTTCAAGTCTCTTGCCTATTTAAAAGAAAATCAGATTGGGTGTTGTGGCAGTTTAGTATTGTTTATGAATTCCAAAAATTGATATTGGATTGTGTTTGCAAACTGGTCTGTTCCTCTGGGCGTATTAGATTGTATTAGACTCAGGTTTCACTTTTACTATATTAAATCAAGATTAGGGCTTTTGTTTGACCACATCATTAGGGCGACTAGGTTTGAGTCCCTGCCTACAGCTAGCTTGCAGCTAGCCTACATCTGTGGGCTATATAAACGGAAGCTCAATCAAAGACAGGGAAGTAAATACATGGAGGAGAACACAGAGACTTTAGTTTTGGGTGCTGGAGCCCCAGGGAGAGAGCTAAGCCATTCACCTGATAGTTTGCAGCTGAAGAGACCAGAGCCCTGAACAGCTGAGAAAGCCCAGAAAGAAATGAGTGCCAGGGAGAGAGACAAGCCTTATGCTAGCCTACAGCTGAGAATGGAAGGAGCTGGGACCACAGAGCCTTATGAGGAAGAGGAAGGCTGAACACTCACAAAGACTGCAGCCATCTTGCTCCAACAAGTGGCAACAGACTTTGGTGAGGGAAGTAAATTACACTTTATGGCCTTGTGACTATAAGCTTCTATCCCAAATAAACACCCTTTATAAATGCCAACAAAGTTCTGGTACTTTACATCAGCACCCCTTTGGCTGACTAAAAAAGCTGTCTAAATGACAGAAGATTTTCTTCTTTTTAAATGTATATTCTGAATTCTAGCCCTTTTCTTCTGTATTTATAGAAAATATCTTTTGCAAATCTGTGACTTGTCTTTTCACTATCTTAATGGTGTCTCCTGAAGAACAAAAATTCCTAATTTTTAGTTGGTGTCATTGATCTTTCTTTCCTTTGTTGTTAGGAATCTTTTGATGTCCTATTAAAGCAAACTTTTATCTGTGTCTGTGGCATGATATAGGGAGTCAAGATCCATGTTTTTATACAGATATTTAATTGACTCAAAATCATTTAACAAAAACCATCATTTTCCCCACCATACTGACATGGCACTTTTGTCATACTTCAAATATTTATTTATATGTGAATGTGTTTCTAGATTCTCTTTTCTATACCATTTGTCTTGGGCTTATCCTTGCCCATATGGTATCTTTTATAATTTTTTTATTTTTTAAAAGATACTTAGATTACATAAATGTTACACAAAAAATATAGGGATTCCCATATGCCCCACTCCCCACACTCTTCATACCCTCCCACATAAACAATATCCTTCATCAGTGTGGCACATTCATCACAATTGATAAACGCATCCCGGGGCATTGCCACTGAGCATAGACTATAGTTTACCCTGTAGTCCACACTCTCTCCCACACAGTTCTCCGTGTTATGGGACGATATAAAGTGGCCTATATCCGTCACTGCAATGTCATGCAGGACGATTCTCAAGCCCTGAAAAAGACCCCATGTCACAACTGTTTTCTCCTTTCCCTGCCCCCAGAGCCTCCAGTGGTCACTGCCTCCACATCAATGTTGTAATTTTTTCCATTGCTAGAATCACAATAAGTCTACAGTAGAATACCAGTAAGTCCACACAAGTCCATAGTTCATTCCTCAATCCTGAGGATTCTGGGATGGTGATGTCCACTCCACCTTTAACTGAGAGGGGGATTCAATCCCATACAGCCGATGGATGGGACTTTCTTGCTTGCAGTTTTAGAATCTCTCATTTCCTTGGTATGGTGGTTGCCAATCCTCACCTCCTTGTTAGTTGTCCTGGGTGAGTTCAATGAACTGGAGAGTAGGTGTTGCAACTCCGCTGAGGCTCCGGGCCCAACTGGCACATGGACAGCCCAAAGATTCCAGTCTCTTGGACATACACCTACAAACTCCAGCACCAAGTATAGATTTAAATGGAAGGGACAGGTGAACCATGTGTAGAGAAGCCATTATTGAGTCCAGCTCTGTCACTCTCAGGAGCACAAATTCCAAAGTAGGCCCACTGGCAAGGCACCAAACTCCAGCGCTAACTGCCCTGACTATAGGACCTGGGTGTCTCCAGAGTCCTCAGGAGCCCCACTATTTGGGGTAGTATCCACTTTGGCAGTCTATAAGATCCTGCTGAGATGTACATAAGCATTACCTCTGGAATGACTTCCCGATTCACTTTGAAGTCTCTTACCATATAAACTCATCTGTCTTTACCTTTTCCCCCTTTTATTCGAGGTCTTTTTCCAGTTGCATTGCGAGTTGGTATTTGAGAATCATCCCTCGGTGCCAGAGAGGCTCATCCCTGGGAGTAATGTCCCACACTGGGGGGAAGGTAATGCATTTATATGCTGAGTTTGGCTTAGAGAGAGGCCACATTTGAGCAACAAGGAGACTC
This sequence comes from Cabassous unicinctus, assembly GCA_029593785.1. Classification (NCBI taxonomy): domain Eukaryota; kingdom Metazoa; phylum Chordata; class Mammalia; order Cingulata; family Chlamyphoridae; genus Cabassous; species Cabassous unicinctus. The sequence goes on along the minus strand of JAQZBX010004317.1, from coordinate 24,568 downwards.
TCAGGAGGCAACACTTAGGCACCTCACAACACCAGGCTAAGTTTCTATTTCAAGAGCAAAGGCTTATAAGCATAGTCATCAATATCCAGGGCCCATCAATGGATCATCCTCCTTCACCAATCATTGCCCCTGCACTTGGGGGACTGTTGCTGCTCCATTACAAAATGTGGCAGAGCTCTCCAGGATGGGAATTCAATATTCTCTCAGTTATTGTGTGAATCTCCACCCACTGAGGCAATGCCCCATGAACATTTGAACATATTTATATACCTAATATAAATGCTCAGGTGAACTTCCTCCCATGCATCTCCCATCATTGACACCCCACACCAATGATCCTCCCCCACCCCAGTTGTAACCCTTCTGTGATCCAAAGCTTCTTCAAAAATGAAACAAATAAAATAGCCAAATACAATAGGAAAATGAAATAATGATAGGTTTAAATATAAGAAATAAAATGCATAAATTTTTTTAAAAAACTAAAAAGAAAATAAAAGATTGGGATATTAAAAAATAATGAAAAATATTTTTTTAAAAATTTTTTTGACATTTTGCCTTTCATCACTGTAATATCTGGTGTCCTGTGTGTACAGTGACATTTTCTTCCATTTATTCTCCAGTGTCTTACATTTTTTCATTTTGTTTTCAAAGAAGTTTTAGGTCACAGTAAAGTCACGTTCAGAATACAGGGGACCCTCATATACCCAACATTCTCCCTCTTTCCACCCTTCCCATATTAATGCCTTTTTATATGTGGATGATACCTATGTTACAACTGATATACAAATAGTGAAACATAGATACTAACCATGGTCAAAGGTTTACACTATGCTTTACATTTTAGACTGCACAATTTTATAAATTTTGATGATATTTAACATGGCCTGTGTCCATCATTGCAAGATCATGCAGAACACTTCCATTGCCCACTAAATGCCCCCTGTTCTATCTATTCTATTCTTCCCTTCCCCTCCCCTCGGGGCCCATGGCAACCCCCCGGCTTCACTCCTTGGATGACAAGATTCATAGTTACATGCAACAACACTGAGGTCCTGACACACTGGTTTGTCCTCCCCTATTAGGAATTACCCATGCTCTCGAAAGACTCCCACCTGTCTGTTTGTGAACATACAATTCCTCCCTGGAATGGGAGTCCAACATCTTCCCGCTCATTATGTGGGTCTCTACCCACTGATACAACACATTATGACACAATGATCACTCACACCCTCCCTAGAAGCCTGCTCCAGGTACGCCCTGCCCGAACATGCCCCCATCCAACACCCTAAACCAGTAACCCTTCCTTGTCATATTGCCATAAGAGCATTCCCAACTTTGTACTTTCAACCACATATCCGCCAATTCCCAGCATTCACCTGGTCTCTCTCCTAACCCTCCCCCCAGTTCCCTGGACTTTCAAACCACCCTCCCCAATCTACCCACCTGTCAAACTTGCACTGGTCAACCCAATAATATCACTACCCTTCTGTCATATTCCTTCAATGTGCAACTACACACTTTTACCTTATCATAGACCACGTCCATATGAGCATTGACTCACAACCTTCTTCTCCCTTTCTATTTCCTATAAACCTATCTTCCAGACAATAGCTCTCTGAGTCTGCTCAATTTGTTTAATTCATATCAGGGAAGTCATGTAGTATTCATCCTTCAATGCCTGGCTTGCTTCACTCAACATAAGGTCCTCAAGATTCATCTGTGTTATCCTGTGTATTAGCACTGCATTCCTTCTTACAGCTGAGTAATATTCCATTGTGTATATGTACCACATTTTATTTAACCATTCATCTGTTGATGGACATTTGGGTTGATTCCAACTTTTGGCAATAGTGAAAAATGCTGCTTATGAACATTGGTGTGCATATCTCCTCGTGTCTTTTGCTTTCAATTCTTCTGGGTATATATCCAGCAGTGGCAGTGCTGGATCATATGGCATTTCTTTATTTAGTTTTTTGAGGAACTGCAAAACTGTCCTCCACAATGGCTGGACCATTTTACATTCACACCAGCAGTAGATGAGGGTTCCCATTCCTCCACATCCTCTCCAACATTTTCAGTCCCGTTTTTTCATTAGCTGCCAGTCTAATGGGTGTAAGATAGTATGTCATTGTGGTTTTGATTTGCATGTCCCTAATAGCTAGTGATGTTGAGGATCTTTTCATGTGCATTTTAGCCGTTTGTATTTCTTCCTTGGAGAAGTGTCTTTTCAAGTCACTTGCCCATTTTTTAAGTGGGTTGTTTGTCTTTTTATTTTGAGGTATAGGATTTCTTTATATGCTGGATATTAGGCTCCTATCAGATATATGATTGCCAAATATTTTCTTCCATTGGGTAGGCTGCCTTTTTACTTTCTTGATAACATCCTTTGAGGTGCAAAAGTTTTTAATTTTGAAGAGATCCCATTTATCTATTTTTTTCTTTCACTGCTTGTGCTTTGGGTGTGAAGTTCATGAAACCATTTTCTATTACAAGGTCCTGTAGATGCTTCCCTACATTATCTTCCAAGGTCTTTATGGTCTTGGTTCTTATAGTTAGATCTTTGATCCATCTTGAGTTGATTTTTATATAAGTATGAGATGGTGTTCCTCTCTCATTCTTTTGGATATGGATATCCAGTTCTCCAAGCACCATTTCTTGAAGAGGCCATTCTCTCCCAGTTGAGTGGGCTTGGTGGCCTTATCGAATATCAGATGACTGTATACGTGAGGATCTATATCAGAACTCTCAATTCAGTTCCATTGTTCAGTAAGTCTATCCTTGTGACAATACCATGCAGTTCTGACCACTGTAGCTTTATATTATGTTTTAAAGTCAGGTAGAGTGGTTCCTCCAATTTCATTTTTCTTTTTCAATATGTCTTTGGTGATTCAGGGCCTCTTACCCTTCCAAATAAATTTTGTAGCTAGTTTTCCCAATTCAGTGAAAAATGCTGTGTTGATTTTTATTGAGATTGCATAAAATCTGTAGATTAGTTTGGGTAGGATTGACATCTTAATGATGTTAAGACTTCCTATCCATGAACAGGGAATATTCTTCCATTTATGTAAGTCTTCTTTAATTTCTCTAACAGTGTTGTGTAGTTTTTCTATGTATAAGTCATTTACATTTTTAGTTAAATTTAGTCCTAGGTATTTGATTCTTTTTATTAGTATTGTAAATGGTATTTTTTCTTGATGTCCTCCTCAGACTGCTAGTTATTGGTGTACAGAAATGCTACTGATTTTTGAGCATTAATCTTATAGCCTGCAACTTTACTGAACTCATTTATAAGTTCTAGAAGCTTTGTTGTAGATTTCTCAGGGCTTTCTATGTATAGGATCATGTCGTCTGCAAATAGTGAAATTTTTACTTCTTCCTCTCCAATTTGTATGCCTTTTATACCTTTTCTTGCCTCAGTGCTTAACCAACTACTTCTAAGACAATGTTAAATAGGAGTGGTGATAGTGGGCATCCTTGTCTTGTTCCTGATCTTAGAGGGAAAGCTTTTAGGATTTCACCATTGTATATGATGTTAGCTGTGGATTTTTCATATATATCCTTTAGCATGTTCAGAAAGTTTCCTTCTATTCCTATCTTTTGCAGTCTTTAATCAGGAAAGGGTGCTGTATTTTGTTGAATGCTTTTTCTGCATCTATAGAGATGATCATGTGATTTTTTTCTTTCGATCTGTTTATGTGGTGTATTACATTGATTGATTTTCTTATGTTGAACCATCCTTGCATACCCGGGATGAAACCCACTTAGCCATGGTGTATAATTCGTTTGATGTTTTGTTGAATACAATTAGCAAGTATTTTGTAGAGGATTTTAGCATCTAGGTTCATTAAAGAGATTGGGCTGTAATTTTCCTTTCTTGTGACATCTTTGTTTGGCTTTGGTATTAAGGTAACGTTGGCATCAGAGAATGAGTTAGGCAATGCTCCTTCTACTTCTACTTTTTGGAAGACTTTAAGCAGGATTGGTGTTAGTTCTTTCTGGAACGTTTGGTAGAATTCACCTGTGAAGCCATCTCGTTCTGGGCTCTTCTTAGTTGGGAGGTTTTTGATGGCTGATTCTATCTCTTTACTTGTAATTGGTCTGTTGAGTTCATCAATTTCTTTTTTGTCAAGGTAGGCTGCTTGTGAGTTTCTAGGCATTTATCCATTTCCTCTAAATTATCTTTCCGTTGGCATATAATTTTTCAGAGTATCCTCATATGATACTCTTTATTTCTGTGGGGTCAGTGGTGATATCCCCTTCCTCATTTCTTATTTTGTGCATTTACAACTTCTCTTTTTTTCTTTGTTATTCTAGCTAAGGGTTTGTCAATTTTATTGATCTTCTCAAAGAGCCAGCTTTTGGTTTTCTTTATTTTTTCTAGTGCTTTCTTATTTTCTATTTCATTTAGTTCTGCTCTAATCTTTGTTATTTTCTTCTTTCTACTTCCTTTGGGGTTAGTTTGTTGTTGTTTTTCCGATTCCCCCGGTGTGCAGTTAGATCTTCAATTTTAGCTCTTTCTTCTTTTTTGATATATGCATTTATGGCTATGAGTTCCCTCTCAGTACAGCTTTTGATGCATCCCATAGGTTTTGATATATTGTGTTGTCATTTTCATTCGTTTCAAGGTAGTTATTCATTTCTTTTGTGATTTCCTCCCTGACCCACTGTTTGTCTAAGAGTGTGTTGTTTAACTTCCATATCTTTCTGCCTCATCTGGTTCTCTGGCCCTTACTGATTTCCAGCTTCATTCCATTGTGGTCAGAGAAATAACTTTGTATAATCTCAATCTTTCTGAATTCATTGAGCATTTTTCTGTGGCCTAGCATGTGGCCTATCTTGGAGTATGATCCATGTGTACTCGAGAAGAATGTATATCCCACTGTATTTTGGGTGTTCTGTATATATCTATTTGATCCAGATCTTCTAATGTATTATTCAAAGTCTTTGTTTCTTTATTGATTCTCTGTTGAGATATTCTGTCTAAAGGTGACAATGGTGTATTAAAGCCCCCACTATAATTGTAGAGGCATCTATTTCTCCACTTAGTTTTTCCAGTGTTTGCCTCATGTATTTTGAGATGCCCCGGTTAGGTGCATAAATATTTATGGCTGTTCTTTCTTCTTGAAAGATTACCCCTTTCACTAATATACAGTGTCCATCTTTGTCTCTTACAATAGTTTTGCATTTAAAGTCTATTTTGTCCGATATTAGTATAGCTACTCCTGCCCTTTTTCGGTTATTGTTTGCTTGTAAGATTGTTTTCCAGCCATTCACTTTCAGCCTCCTTTAATCCCTGGGTCTAAGGTGCATCTCTTATAGACAACATATAGATGAATCATATTTCCTTATCCATTCTGCCAGTCTGTGTCTCTTGACTGGAAAGTTTACTCCATTAACATTCAGTGTTATTACTGTCAAGGAATTACTTACATTAGCCATATTTTCTTTGGGTTTATGTATTCATGTTGTTTTTATTTCTCTTTTTGTCTTTTTAGTTGTTCTTACACTCTCCTCCAACTCTCTCTCTCCTGTGTTTTCCTTTCAACCTGCAGAACTCCCTTTAGTATTTCTTGAAGAGCAGGTTTCTTACTGGCATACTCTCTTAATTTCTGTTTATGTGTGAATATTTTGAAGTCTCCATCATTTTTGAATGCCAGCTTTGCTGGACAGAGAATTCTTGGCTGGAAGTTTTTTCTTTTAGTACCTTAACTATGTCTTACCACTGCCTTCTTGCCTCCATGGTTTCAGATGAGAAATCAGCACTTAATCTTATTGAGCTTCCCTTGTATGTGATGGTTCTCTTTTCTCTTGCTGCTTTCAGTATTTTCTCTGTCTTGAGCATTGGACAGTTTGATGAGTATATGTCTTGGAGTAGGCCTTTTGGGATTTATACTGTTTGGGGTGTGCTGCACTTCCTGGACATGTACATCCATCTCCCTCAATAGGGTTAGGAAGTTTTCAGACATTATTTCCTCCAACAATCCTACTGTCCCCTTTCCCTTCTCTTCTCCCTCTGGGATGCCTATAATATGTATGTTTGTGCATTTTGTGTTTCTGTTTAAATCTCTAAGTCTATCTTTTTATCTACCTGTTCTACTATCTGTTTGATTTCAGATGTACTGTCTTCCACATCACTAATTCTTTCCTCTGCCTGTTCAAACCTGCTTTTATGTGCTTCCAGTGTCTTTTTTATTTCTTGAATTGTGCCATTCTTCATCATCATATCCGTTATCTTTTTATGTATGTTTGCAATTTCTTCAGTATTTTCTACCAATGTCTTCTTAATATCCTTAATCTCTTCCTTCACTTCATTAAGTTGATCCATGATATTTGCTTGGACAGCTTTGATTTGTTGAATGTTCTGCAATTCTTCCTAGTTTTTGTTTGTTCATTGGACAGGGGCATGTCTTCCTGTTTCTTAGTATGGTTTGTAATTTTTTTGTTGCCCTCTGGTCATCTTATTATCTTGATGGGTTTAATCAATTGATTAGCGTCACTCTTTACTCTAGGGTTTTATTTAATTGTTCTTTTTGCGTGTGTGTTAAGTTTTCTCTTTGACTCTTTGTTCTTATTCTATTTCATTGCTCTTGTCTATATTCCCTTGAAGGAAAAAATTAGGGCCAGAGAAAGTGAAAGATGTAAGAAAAGTAGAAGGATAATAGTAATAACAATAGTAATTGTTAAAAGAGGAACCATGTAAGACCTTGGAAAATGAATATTTAATTCATGTAAGCAGTGTAGAGTAATAGGAATAAAAAAGTGGGGTACCAACAATGAGATGGGAAACCAAATAGAGAAACATATATAGAATGAATTAAAAGGCCAGTATAATGAGGAGAGAGGGAAAGAGAAAAGACAAAAAGAAAAAAGTTAATAAAAGAAAGAAAAGAGGATAAAGTAAAAATAAAAACCAGAAAAATTGAGGACTAAACAAAGAGAGGTGGAATGTAAGAACAACAACAGAAAGCAGAAGATAGAATGATGAGGAAAGGAAAAGTGATAGCATTGGTATACAAAATCGGTATACACAGAAAAGGGGAAATCAAGGAAGAGGATACACAGTAACCAAGAATCAAGCCAGCAGCACCTTGAGGAATTTATCTCTTCATCCAGCTCCTTCCAGATCAATGCCCTGAAGCCTCCTACTTTGTGGGTTCCCAAAACAGTTAACTCAGGCAGGATCTTGCCCACACTCAGCCGTTTTTTTTGTGAGAGAGATCTGCCTATGTTCCTTCAAAAGAAAAAAAATTAGGACCAGAGAAAAGGAAAGAGAGAGGAAGACAAAAGAATAATAGTAATGGTAATAGTAAAAGGTACGACAGAAACCGTACAAGACCTAGGAAACTGAAAAATTAACACGAATAAGAAGTACAGAGGAATAAGATTAGAAAAGTGGAATAGAAACAATGAAATAAGAAACAGAATAGAGAAAAAATAAAGAGAATAAATTAAAATGCTGGAATGGTGAGAAGAGGGGAAAAGAAAACAGAAGTGAGAGAAAGAAAAAAAGTAAAAATGAGAAAGTATACAGAGAAAAAGGGAGAGAGGGAGAAATACAAACAAGAAAAAATGGAGACCAAATGAAAGAGGTGGAATAAAAGAACAACGGAAAGCAAAGGATATGAAAATGAAGGAGTGAAAAGAAATAGCATAGGTAGAATCGATCAGTAACCAAAAGAATAAAAGAAAAAAAGTAAACAAGCAGAGAAAGAAAGGGAGGGGATACAAAACAAGCAAGAAACAAAACAGCAGCAACTTGTTTAAAAAAAAAAAAAAATAAGACAGAAGGAAAAAAACTAATACACAGAAAACCAGCCTTCTTTCTTAGACTGCTAAGGATCTTTTCAGGCTGCTGGTGTTCCTCAATCACTCACCCTGCAGCCTGCCCTCTGCAGGTTTTGAGCTGGGTTTTTGTGAGTAAAGTAAGGGAAATAAAAGAAAATGAACCTTTTTTTAAATAAAAGATCCAAGAAAAGCAAATACAAAGAAAATGTCTGTATGTTCCTTGTCATAAAGTTTCAGATGGGGGCATGGTAACCTGGTGTATCTCTTCTCAAGGAATAGCCTGAAATTGAACCAGGGACCTCATACATGTTAGGCAGGAATTCTTCCACTGAGCTATTCTGGGCCCTTGGGCTGATTAGCCTTTCAGAACGCTATCTACCCCTTTCCCTCGGGCAGGTTCTATCCTCTGCAGTCTTGGGGTGGTGCTGTTTGCAGCCTGTCTTTGCCTTCTCACTGATGTAATTCCTCTCTTTACCTAGGTGGCTGGTTGTGACCGCCTGCCTGAGGGGATCCCCTTCCACTCTCCCTGTGGAATCAGGGTCCCTTCCGATATTCAAGGAGGGCCCAGCTAGCTAAACTTGCCGGGGGAAAAATCACTCTGCACTCTCCCAGACCCCTCTTCCTCGCAGGGAATCTGCTGTCACACTCCCGTTTGGAGCAGGAGGCTAGGGTCTCCACCTAGTCTGTCTGCCCTGAAGGCTGAGTATGTGTGCCCCTGCCAGCCACTGAAGTAAGCAACCCCCCAATTATTCCTGGCTTCCCTATCTGTCCAGTACCCTCCTAGATGACTCAGAGCACTTCCCGTGGAGGTAGATGTCTGCTCTACTCTCAGTTAGATACAATTCACCAGGAGTTTTACTTTCACTTAATATTTCAGGGGTGGGGGAGGGGAGCCCTTCTGGAGGTTTAATAATTCATGATTACTTGTTTGGCTTCTTTATCTCTCTGACCCTCACTCTTCTGGGAGTTGGTAAGCAGTGTCCTGGTTTGCTGTGCCCCAAAGCAGTTCCCCAAGCAGCCTCTGGCTTTTTCTTTGTTGTTTTAGTGAGAGCTAAGTCTTATCTCTACAGTATCTTGATTATAACTATATTAAGTCTTGATATCCAGTAGAGTAAAACCTATGACTTTATTCTTTTTCAAAATTATTCTCACTATTCTTATTCTGTTGCATTTCCATATAAACTTTATTATCACCTTGAAAACCACACATACACACCACCCCCACTCCCATGCAAAAATTTCCTGCTGTGCTCACTTCTTCTATTTTCCCCCTTTCCTGAACAATTTATTTTTAAAGCCCTAGGTATGGGCAAAGCAAAGTGACCATTCACAGTGGATGAGGCAGGTTAGCTATGGTGCTACAGAAGGACGTCAGAGCCCAAGCAGGGTAAGTAGGGAGTCCATGCAGAAGACAGAAAAGACAGAGTGACATGGGAGATTAGAGCCAAAGCAGGGTAATGATAGCATCTATATGGGGGAAGGAGGGACATGAAGATGGTGAATTGGTGATAAACAGGGTATTTCTTAAACAAGTAACTATATTAAAGACAAAGGAAGCCAGATTTTTCACCATCAGAGAAGGGAGCTACATACTCAGAAAGGACAAAACTAGAATGAACCCTGTGATGTTGGGCTAGAATTGGACATAACAGTGTGAACTCAGAGTTTCCTAACAGATGAGAGAAAGAGTGCTGATAGATAGGGACATATGTATGTATGTATGTATGTATGTATGTATATAATTATATGTATTCCTTTTATTCACTGAGAAGGACTTAGAGCAATTAACATTCCAATATCAATGAACATACCTAGCTCCCGGATCTTGGCTCCATTTTTCAATGAAAGGAACCAGAATTCCTTGGAGAGAAGATTGATTCCTGGGGAAGGGCAGGGAATATACATGATGGGCATGGAACATTCTGTTGTGCCGAAAAGCAAGAAATCGTTCAAAGGATGATGGTGATGGTGACTTGATGGTATATCAAGTCAGCTTGAATGAGCTTCCACTGGCCAAATCGGGGGCAATTTGAGCATCATAATGTATAATTAAAGTAATGAATTGTAATCTATTTAATAAAATAAGAAACCATGAGTCCATACAGATATTCATTACTTAAACATTTGATATTAACATAGTGCAAAGTACCTTCCCACAGACTTCTTAATTACAAAGGAGAAAAGAGTAAATTTACAATGGGGGAGCCTAGCAGTCACCACCTTAATCAAGTGATCAAAGAGAACATATCAGTAATGGTACAAACTGAAATTATGTGCCATCTAACAGGATTCATTGAGAATGCAGCATTGCTTATGTGATATTCCTGCCAAAGATGTATAATTTAAATCTAATTATGAGAATACATCAGACAAACACAAATAGGCATTCTACAAAGTCATTTATCTGTAATCCTCAAAAGTGTGAAGATCATGAAAGTCAATTAAAAACTAGGAACTGCTCCAGACTAAAGACCCATGATGAGTTATTGCAAAGTGTGATTCTAAAGGGATCATCTTCTATAAAAGACATTGTTGAGACAACATTGAAACATGAATGGGATTTGAAGATTATATGATATTATATATCTATGTGGATTTCCTGCTTTTGGTGCTAGTATTGTGGTTACAAAGGAGAATGTCTTTGTAGGAAACACATGCTAAATATTTGAGAGTGGTAGAGCATTTGGTTCAACAACTTATTCTCAAATGGGTCTTTGTATATATTTTAATTTTCATGATTAACATGGCTAAGAGTCTTCAAAGTGAGTCAGGGGGTCATTTCAGAAGTTACGTTTATGAATATCTCAGCAGGATGTCATTGACTACCAAAGTAAATACTATCTCAAATAGTGGAACTCTTGAGGGATCTGGAAACATTCAGACACTATAGTCAGGATGGATAGCTCAAGTGTTTGATGCCTTGCCAGTGGGCCCTACTTTGGAATTGATGCTCACCTGTGTGACAGAGTTGGACTCAGTTGTGGTTTTCTTAAACATGGCTCTTCTGACCCTTCCATTTGAACCTATAATTAGTACTAGGATTGATATATGTACATCCAAGAGACTAAAATCTTTGGGCTGTACATGTGCCAGCTGGGCCCTGAATTTCAATAGAGTCACAACACCTACACTCCAGTTCATTGGACTCACCCAGGACAACTAACAAGGAGATGATGATGGACAATGACCATCCCAAGGAACTGAGAGAGTCTACAACTGCAAGCAAGAGAGTCCCATCCATCTGCGCCATGGGGTCGAAGCCTCCTCTCAATTAGAGGGGGAGTGGACATCACCATCCCAGAATCCTCAGGATTGGAGAATAAACTATGGACTAAAGTAGACATTGGTATTCTACTATAGACTTATTGTCATTCTAGCAATGTTAGACTTATATCATTGACGTGGAGGCAGTGGCCACTGGAGGTTCTGAGGGCAGGGAGATGGAAAAACAGGTGTAATATGGGGGCATTTTTAGGACTTGGGAATTGTCCTGAATGACATTACAATGACAGATACAGGCCATTACATATCTTGCTATAACCTACAAAAATGTGTGGGAGAGAGTGTAAACTACAATGTAAACTATAATCCATGCTTAGTGGCAATGTCCCAAAATGTTTTCATCAATTGTAGCAGATGTACCACATTAATGAAGGATATTGTTAAAGCGGGAAAATGTGCGAGGTGTAGGGAGTGTGGCATATGGGAATCCCCTATATTTTTATATAACATTTATGTAATCTTAATATTTTTTTAAAAAAACCTGCTAAGATTGTTATTAGTAGTGTTTAGTTTTTACATATCAATTTGAGGAGAATTGGCATCTTTACCATATTGAGTCTTCTGGTCCATGAACATGGTGTATTCCTCTGTTAATTTAGATATTATTTAATTTCTCTCAATAATATTTTATATTTTTCAGGGCAACAGGGAATTCCCTGAAAAATATATAATATGCCTGGGAATGTGATTTTTTTTCATGCTATTGTAAAAAGTATTTTTCTTTATTTCATTTTCTAATTGTTGTTTATTTATATAAATAATATTGTTTTTTGCCGTTGGCTTTTTATTCAATTACCTTTCTAAATTATTTGATATATTTAATAAGTCAATATAGAATTTTTTGGGTTTTCTACATACACAATCATATCATCTACAAATAATGATAGTTTTATCATTATTTGTATTTTTTAATGTTTTTGTGGTGTTTTTTAGTAAACTTTATTTTTAGAGCAATTTTAGAGTTACAAAAAATGGCACAGAAAATACAAAGCATTTCCATACACACACACATACACATACTTTCCCCTATTATTAACATCTTCTATTAGTGTGGCAATTTGATACAACTGATGAACCAATAATAATACATTTTAAACAACTAAAATTCACAGTATACATTAAGCATCACTCTTTGTGTCATACAGTTCTATGGGCTTTGACAAATGTGTAATGTCATAACTACCAATATGGTATACAGAATAGTTTCACTGCCCAAAAAATGCCCTGTGCTCTACCAAATCATCCCTTCTCCACACCCAACCCACCTGCAACCCGTAGCAAACACTGATATTTTTACTGTCTTTATAATTTTGCCTTTTCCACAATGTCATATAGTTGAAATTATACAATATGTAGCCTTTTTAGACTGGCTTCTTTCACTTAGCAATATGCATTTAAGATTCTTCCATGTTTTTCCATGGCTTGATATTTCTTTTCTTTTCACCACTGAATAATATACCATTGTGTGTATGTGCCACAGGGTTTTTTTTTGTTTTGTTTTGTTTTAATTTATTAAAGTATATTACTCATACATAAAAATACATAAACAGTAATTGTATAGTGGAAGTTGTGAACTTACAAAACAAACATGTATAACATCACACAGGGCTCTCCTACCTCACCCTACCACAAATACCTTACATTTTTTGTAAAACATTTTTAACAAATAATGAAAGAGCATCCTCAAAATATTACTTCTACAAAAATATTTTATATTTGGTGTATTTTCCCCAACCCACCCTATTATTATTTTTTTAATCATTCATATATGAACTTACATAAACAATAAGTAAAAGTTGTGAACTTTCAAAGCAAACATGCATAACATCATACAGGTGTCCCATATATCAGCCCACCACCAACACCTTGCATTGTTGTGAGACATCTGTTACAAATTGTGAAAGAATATCATCAAAATTTCGCTACTAACTAAAGTCTATATCTTACATTTGGAGAATTTTTCCACCAATCCACCCTATTATTTTTTTTTTAATATATTTTTATTACTTAAGTTGTGAACTTACAAAACAATCATGAGCATGTACAGAATTCACATACAACACCACTCCATCAACACACCACACCATGGTGGAATATTTGTTACAGATTGTGAGATAATATCATCAGACTATTACCACTAACCACGGTCCATAGCATACATTTGACACATTTTTTCCATACTCCCCCATTATCAACATAGTACATCTTTGGCATAGATGCATGAATATTACAGTACTGCTGTTAACCACAATCCATAGGTCATTCAGGTTGTATTTTTCCCATACTTCTCCACATTTCTACCTCCTGTAATAGTGACATACATCTGCTCTAGCTTACAAAAGATACTCTTGCATCTGTACCATCAACCACAATTCTTATCTACCTCTGGGTTTACTGTGTTATTCAGCCCCTAGATTATTCTCTAGCTTTCTTTCATTGACATTTACATCCCTAGACTATCCTTTCCAGCCACATTCCCATTTATAAGCCAGCTGTTACTCACACTATACTCCATCAACTCTATACATTTCCACACTATTACAGTAAAGTGAATTAAAACCTCTACATACATTAAGCATCAGTACTCCATCTCAGACCTCCTCTTACCTCCTTTAAGAATCCACCACCTACCACCAGGTCTTGAAGATGTTTTCCTACATTTTCTTCTAGAAGTTTTATGGTTCTTGCTTTTACATTTAGGTCTTTGGTCCATTTTGAGTTAAACTTTGTATAATATGTGAGGGGTCCTCTTCCTTTCTTTTAGCTATGGATATGCAGTTCTCCCAGCACCATTTGTTGAATGCACTGTTCTGCCTGAGATGGGTGGATTTCACAGGCTTGTCAAAAACCACTTGACCATAGATGTGAGGGTCTGTTTCTGAACCATCAATTTGGTTCCGTTGGTCTATTTGTCTGTCTTTATGCCAATACCATGCTGTTTTTACCACTGTAGCTAGGTAATATGATTTAAAGTCCAGAAGTGAGAGTCCTCCAACTTGCTTTCCCTTTTTAAGATGTTTCTGGCTATTCAGGACCCCTTACCCTACAAAATAAAATTGATAATTGTGTTTTCCATTTGTTTAAAAAATGCTGCTGGAATTTTTATCAGGATTGCATTGAATCTGTATACCAATGTGGGGAGAATTGACATCTTGATATTTAGTCTTCCAATTCAGGAGCATGGAATATCCTTCCAATTATTTAGGTCTTTTTTATTTCTTTTAACAATGCATTGTAACAATGCAATTCTGAATACAAGTGTTTTACATCCTTGGTTAAGTTTATTCCTAAATATTTGATTCTTTTAGTTGGTATTATAAATGGAATGCTTTTCCTGACTTCCTCCTCAGATTGCACATTACTAGTGTCTTTTTAAAGTATATTTCATTCTATTTGAACTTATAATTAGTACTAAAGTTGGTAGGTGTACATCCAAGAGACTTAAATCTTTGGGCTGTCCATGTGCCAGCTGGGCACTGAATCTCAGTGGAGTTGCAACACCTACTTTCCAGTTCCAGTTCATTGCACTCACCCAGGACAATTAACAAGGAGGAGATGATGGATAACCAACATACCAAGGAAGCAAGAGTGTCTACAATTGCAAGCAAGAGAGTCCCATCCATCAGCCATATGGAATCAAAGCCCCCCCCCTCAACTAAAGGTGGAGTGGTCATTACCATCCCAGAATCCTTAGGATTGGGGAATGAAATAGGGACTAAAATAGACTTACTAGTATTTTACTATAGACTTATTCTGATTCTAGCAATGGAAGAAATATCACTGATGTGGAGGCAGTGGCCACTGGAGGTTCTAAGTGTAGAGAGAGGGAAAAACAGGTGTAATACAGGGGCATTTTTGGGACTTGGGAATCATTCTGAATGACATTACAATGACAGATACAGGTCACTATATATCTTGCCATAACCTACAGAATTGAGTGAGAGAGAATGTAAACTACAATGTAAACGATAATCCATGCTTAGTGGCAATGCTCCAAAATGTGTTTATCAATTGCAATGAGTATACCACACTACTGAAAGATGTTGCTAATGTGTGAAAATGTGGGAGGTGTGGGGAGCAGGGCATATGGGAATCCGTATATATTCTCTGTAACATTTATGTCATCTAAGCATCTTTTAAAAATTAAAAAAAAAAATAAGAAAAAAAATAAAGTATATTTCATCTGATACAAGTATAGCTACTCCAGCTTTTTATTTATTTATTTATTTATTATTTATTTATTTTGGTTACTGCATGCATGGAATATCTTTATCCAGCTTTTCACTTTCAATCTTCCATCTATTGATATCCTTGGGTCTAAGGTGAGTCTCTTGTAGACAGCATATAGATGGCTCGTATTTTCTTATCCATTTCTCCAGTCTGTGTCTTTTGATTGGGGAGTTTAATCCATTAACATTCAATGTTATTACTGTAAAGGCAATTTCTTATTTCACCCATTTTGACCTTTGGGTTTTATCTGTCATATTTTATTTTCATCACTCTTTTGAGACTTATACTGATATAATCTTCATTTCTAGACTCTCTTCCAAGCCACACTCTCCCATCTTTTCTTTTCAGACTGTAGCATACCCTTTAGTATTTCTTGCAAGGCCAGTCTCTTTGTTATAAACTCTCTCAGTTTCTGTTTATCTGTGAATATTCTAAACTTGTTCTCATTTTTGAAAGACAATGTTGCTGGATAAAAGATTCTGGCTGGAAGTCTTTCTCTTGCAGTATCATACTACTGTCTTCTTGCCTCCATGATTTCTGATGAGAAATTGGCAATTTAATCTTATCGGGTATCCCTTATATGTTATGCATCGCTTTTCTTTTGCTGATCTCAGAATTACCTGTCTTCGGCATTTGACATTCTGATTAGCATGTGTTTCGGAGTTGGTCTATTTGGATTTATTTGGATGGGAGTACATCATGCTTCTTTGACATGTATATCTATGTCCTTCAATAGGGTTGGGAAATTTTCTACCATTATTTCTTCAACTATTCCTTCTGCCCCTTTTCCGTTCTCTTCTCTTCTGGGATACCCATGACATCTATGTTTGCACATCTCTTGCTGTCGTTTAGTTCACTGAGACCCTGCTTAATTTTTTCTATTCTTTCCTTCATCTGTTCTTTTTATGTTTGCTTTCAGAGGCCATGTCTTCAAGCTCACCGATCCTTTCTTCTGCCTCCTCAATTCTGCTATTATATTGTGGGAGCTCTTTGGTTAAAACATCTTTGAAATAGTTTAAGGCCTGCTTTGCTGTGCAAGCAGAAAACTGCTGTGCAGATGGAAAACTGCTGCTATCAGTTCCTGCTGAAAACAGTAGGAACATTCTTGCTTTGCTCTGTTATTTAGTTAGGACCTTCCACTTCTCTATTATCTCCTGCCCCTGCACGTACACACTAACCTTGTACTTTGTGAAAAAGAAAATAAAAACTGTGATGGGAATCAGCAAAAGAGGATAGCTCCTTTAGCTGTTCTCCCCCTCACCTCTCTCAACCTTTGGGTTCAGAGTAATTCCTTGCACTGTAATGGACTCCGCTGGACAGATTCCTGCAAGTGGTGACCCCGACGTGATATGGGCAAGCGGCACAAGTCGGCCTGTTAAGAAGTGGCTACATTCTTCCAGACCAAAAGCGAAACTAATCATCCCAAGGTAAGGGAACAGCAACACCCGCTGGGGATAGTTGCCAATGTGTCTTGTTCAGTGAGGGGAAATTTTCTGAATCTTCATGGGACCGAGACTTTTCAGAGAACAGGATATTTTTGTAAAAACAATACAACAACTCTTAAAGGCAGCTAATTGCATGGTTTGAGAAGGCCAATTGCTCTCCCTATTACAAACGGTTCAAAATTATTGTCTTCAGTTTCCTGAAAGAGGTACTTTAGATTTAGAGCTATAGGAGCAGGTAGGAAAAAATTTAAAAACAAAGTTTGAGCAAGGAGAAAAGATTCCCACTTCTATCCTAATAACCTGGAGCTTAGTAAAAACAGCCCTGTATCCATTATATACATCCTCTCATCCCACGGCCCCCTCAGAGGAGCTCCCAGTTAAAGACCCTGTATCCCCTGAAAAGGAAGAAACATCTTTTCCACCTCTACCTCCCCTGGTCCTTTTTGAGAATCAAGAACCTCTGCCAGTTATGGAAAAATGTTGGCTGCCTTGTAATCCTGCAATTAAATCATGGCTTAATCATGATAGCAGCCAGCCTCCCCTGCCAACTTGACTCTAAAAAACTTTTTCTAGTATAGCATGCTACTAGACATTGGAAATAAAGAAAAGTTGTGTTTACATATAACCAAATTGAATCATTATTCTGACAAATTTGTTTAGTGTTAATGGTAATTGTATGTTGTAAGAGGTTTGCTTGGAGACAGTTTCCAAAATGATTTTGGTAACTTATGTATGTAAGATATATAGAATGTGTTTTTATTATTAAGGAAAAAGAAAGTAATTTTGTTCTAAGATAGAGTAACTAATTATTAAGAAAGAGTAAAATGTAGGACAAAAGTTAAATGGATACAGAATGTGTAGAAGGTTTGTGGAAAAGGAATTTTTGCAGTCAAAGTTAAGTAAGATTTAATGGGTCTATCTATAAAGTTTTAAAAGCCTTGTATCAAATAGCAGCATAATGATGTGAAACTAAAATTTTGTTCTTTCTCTGTTAATATAACAAAATTTCTTAAGTCATTAGTCTGTTTTAGTAAAAGTTTATAAAGAGTTTTTCTCCTGAATAATCAGTATACACAAAAGAAAGTCTGTTTTATCAAAATAGCTTCTTGTACTTTAACCTTATCATTTCCTTGATTGTTTAAGAAAACAAGTCTTATCACTTTTAAAGGATCATAATGTTCAAACCTGACAACTTCTAATGTTTTGCTTTCTCAAAGTCAATCCTGAAAAATATCTTTTTATTTTAAATTATTGCAAAGGATTTGTTCTTTCACCTTAAAAAAAGTAATGAAATAATTAAGTTCATTTACTATGTTATAGTTTAAATGAAAAGTATTTAGAAAGTGTTATAAAACTAAAAGAGATTCTCTAACCCTTTATTAATTAAAATTGTATGAGTAAAAATTTCATATAAATACTTTAAAAGTGTATAAAATTCCAGGAAATTTAACAATGTTTCAGCATAATATTAGATAAAAGTATAATGCTGTTAATAATAGTTTTAATTATTTTTAAAAAAGTAGTATGTGTCACAAAAAAAAAAATCAAGAAGCAGATGCTTTGTCTCTTATTGTTTGATTTATCCCACCTCTGCAAAGAAGCAGCTCTATGGCTACAAAACGAGAGTGGTCATTGGGGGCTGCCAGGGGTAGTGTATAACAGTAAATTATAATAAATTAAAGTAACACTACTGGGGTATGCAGCAGTCCCAAATATTGCTAGTTTGTTGCAGGAAATTAATACTCAGTTATGTCACTATCACTTTGTTTTAGATCTTGCTAATGCTTTCACTGCCTACCATTAACAATCAAGAGTCCTAACTAGATATCAATGGAATATCACACATAACACTGGTATCCCTTATAACCCTACAGGACAAGCCATCATTGAAAGAACTCACCAAATTCTCAAAACTCTCATTAAAAATCACTATATACTTTGCATTTTAAAAATTGTGATAAAGATGGCCTCTCAGCAGCTGAGAAACATTTCTCCCCTCATCAGAAGAGTCATCAAACACAAGCAAAAATTCTGTACAAAGAAATGTTAGGAGATGGATCTTGGAAAGGACCGCTGCATTATATGACTCCAGTGTATTTTTAATTGCATTTATTGTATCTTTCATTTCTGTAAGATTTGATATTTTTCTATGTAACCTTTCAAATTCTTCTTTGTGTTCATCCAATGTCTTCTCAATATCCTTAATCTCATTGGCCATCTCATTGAATTTATTAGGGAGGTTTGTTTAAACATCTATGATTAGTTGTCTCAACTCCTTTATGTTATCTGGAGGTTTATCTTGTTCCCTTAACTGGACCATAGCTTCCTGCTTCTTGGTATGGATTGTAGTCTTTTGTTGGTGTCTTGGCATCTGGCTTACTAGATGAATTTATTCTGGGTGCAGTTTTTCACTTTAGTTTAGGGCTTTCTTGCCCTTTCTCCCCTGTTGGTTGTATAGTAGGAGACAGGGTTGTAGTGTCTGCTATAAGCTGTGAGGCTCAAGCTGCCTACATTGCTGCAGGGACTGATGAAGCTTCTCCCACCTTTCTCCTTTGCCAGGGGTAGGGACAGAGCCACAGCCATGTGTAATAATCTGAGTTGTGCAGGCCTAGACTGTAGTTGCCCAGAAAGACTGATGAAGTCACGCCCTTCCTCCCCTGTCTGGGGTAGAGATGGAGCTGCAGGTGTGGGCAGCAATCTATGCAGTGTGGGTCCAAAATGACTGCAGTTGCCCTGGCAGACTTCCAGCTATTCAGTCTGTGCCAGTCGAATGTACCTGCAGTTACCCAGAGAGGCTAGTGCAGGTCCCACCAGCTTCCTCCCTGCCAGAAGTAGGGCTGAAGCCTAGGCTAGGGCTGCAGTCTGATCTGGGTGGAAAGAAGTTGGTCCCTACCATCACTGTGATTTTCAATCAGCCCAGCTTCCTCTCATGCCAGGATAGAGTCAAAAGGGCAGCTACCAGCCTCTTTCTGACTTGGACAGGTTCAAACTTTAGCTGTTCTTAGGATTATACTTTAGCCTGCTGAATTTATTAATCAGTAGCTGAAATTGGTACCCAACCATCACTTTCTCCCCCATTTTTGGGAAACGGAGCTTCCAATTCCAGCCACAGAATACTTCCCAAGGCAGTTTGTGCCACCAGTGGAGTTTGGGCACTAGCCTCAACAGCATGGAGTGCTCTACTCAAGAATCTTCTCTGCAAGTTGCAACACCAATTCTCCAGTTCATTGGACTCACCCAGGACAATTAACAAGGAGATGATGATGGACAACGACCATCCCAAGGAACAGAGAGGGTCTGCAACTTCAAGCAAGAGAGTCCCATCCATCTGCCCCATGGGATTGAAGCCCCCTCTCAATTAGAGGTGGAGTGTGCATCACCATCCCAGAGTCCTCAGGATTGGGAAATGAACAATGGACTAGAGCACACTTACTGCTATTCTACTATAGACTTATTGTGGTTCTAGCAATGGAAAAAATTACAACATTGATGTGGAGGCAATGACCACTGGGGGTTCTGAGGGAAGGGAGAGGGAAAAACAGGTGTAATATGGGGGCATTTTCAGGACTTTGGAATTGTCCTGAATGGCATTGCAGTGACAGATACAGGCCATTCCTATATCTTG
The DNA here is from genome assembly GCA_029593785.1 of Cabassous unicinctus. Taxonomy (NCBI): domain Eukaryota; kingdom Metazoa; phylum Chordata; class Mammalia; order Cingulata; family Chlamyphoridae; genus Cabassous; species Cabassous unicinctus. The sequence continues at coordinate 4,201 of JAQZBX010004317.1, read as the reverse complement.
TCATAACTTACAAAATTGTGCAGGACAGAGTGTAAACTACAATGTAAACTATAATCCACACTTAGTGACAATGCTCCAAAATGTGTTCATCAATTGTAACAAAAGTACCACACTAATGAAGGATATTGTTAATGCGGGAAAATGTGGGAGGGGTAGGGAGCAGGGCATATGGGAATCCCCTATATTTTTTATGTAACATTTATGTAATCTACATATCTTTTTAAAAAATAAAATAAAAAGTATATATAAAAAGAATCTTCTCTACAGATGGTCAATCTCCTCCTTCCATTATTTCAAGGATGTTGTAGTATGGTCTTCTGGTCTCTGGGAGCCCTGAAACAGGTGCTTTTGATAGCTCTGGGTGATTACTAACTGCCCTGTAGCATGAGCTGACTCTTAGAGGTCCTTATCTGCCACCATCTTGCTAGTTGACCTGTGCCACAGTTTTTCATCCTTTCACCTATTGAAGAATATGTTGGTTGCTTGAAATTCTTAATAAAGTTGCTATAAATATTCACATGTTTTTCGTGCAGACTTGTGTTTTCAACTCCTTTGGGTAAATACTAGGTGTGCAATTGCTGGATCGTATGATAAGCCTATATTTAGCTTTGTAAGAAACTACCAAACTATCTTCCAAAGTGAATTTAACATTTTGCATTCCCACCAGGAAGAAATGAGTGGTCCTTTTGCTCTACATCATCACTACCATTTGGTGTTGCCAGAGTTTGGGATTTTAGTATTTCTAATATGAGTGTAGTGGTATTTGATTGTTTTAATTTGCAATTCTCTAATGCTATTTGATGTTGAGCACCTTTTCATGTTTATTTGCCATCTGTATATCTTCTAAGGTGAGGTGTCTATTCAGATCTTATGGCCATTTTTTAAATTGAGTTTTTGTTTTCTTATTGTTGAGTTTTAAGAATCCTTGTATATTTGCACAAGTACTTTGTCAGATATGCATTTTGCAAATATTTTCTCCCAGTCTGTGACTTGTCTTTTTGTTCTCTCAACAGTGTCCTTCCTTAAACAGAAGCTGTTAATTTTAATGAAGTCTAACTTACCAATTTTTTTCTTTGACAGATTATATTTTTGAGGTTGTATCTAAGAAGTCATCACAAAACCCAAGGTCACTTAGTTTTCTCCTATGTTACCTTTGGGAGGTTTTATAGCTTTGTGTTTTACATTTAGGTCTATGACCCATTTTTAGTTGATTTTTGTGAAAAATATAATGTCTGTGTCTAGATTTTTTTTTTTTTTTTTGCATGTGAATGTTCAGATACACCAGCACCATTTGCTGAAAAAACCATCTTTTCTCCATTCAAATGTCTTTACTCTTTTCTCAAACATCAATTGACTATGTTTGCATGGGTCTATTTCTGCTCTTTATTTTGTTCTATTGATCTACTTGTCTATTCTTTCACTGACACTATACTATCTTGATCACTGTAGTTCTATAGTAACTATTGAAACCAGTTAGTGTCAGTTTTTAGACTGTTCATCTTCACTATGTTATCGGCTATTCTTTCCATATAAATTTTAGAATCAATTTGTCAGTATCCACAAAATAACTTACTGGGATTTTCATTGGGATTGCATTGAATTTATATATAATTTGGGAAGAACTGACATCTTAATAACATTGAGGCTTCCTGTCTATGAACAAGGAATATCTCTCCATTTATTTGGATCTCCTATGATTTCTTTCAAAAGAGTTTTATAGTTTTCTTCACACAGATCTTGCATATTTTTTTGTTAGATTTATACCTAAGTCATATGGTGGAGGGCACTAATGTAAATGGCATTGTGATTTTTATTCCAAATGTCCATTGCTGGCATATAGGAAATAAATTGACTTTTGTATGTTAACCTAGTATCCTGAAAACCTAATATAATCATTTAATTCCAGGAGGTTTTTTGTCAATTCTTTGGGATTTTCTACACAGATGATCATATCATCTGTGAACAAAGAGAATTTTATTTCTTTATTTCTAATTAGTATGACTTTTGTTTCCTTTTCGTGTCTTATTGTGTTAGCTAGGATTTCTGTACAATGTTGAATAGGAGTGGTAAGAGGAAACATCCTATCTGGTTTCCAGCCTTAGGAAAAACATCTAGTTTCACACCATTCAGTGTGATGTGAGCTGTAGAGTTTTTTGCATATGTTCTTTATCAAGCTGAAGAAGTTCCTGTCTTTTCCTAGTTTGCTGAGTTTTTATCATGAATGGGTGTTAGATTTTGTCAAGTCCTTTTTCTGCATCTATAGATATGATCATATGTTTTTTCCTTCTTTAGATTATTGATATAATGGATTACTTTAGTTGGTTTTTGAACACTGAACCATCTTTGTATACTTGGAATAAATCCAACTTGGTCGTGGTATATAATTATTTTTATATACTGCTGGATTTAATTTGCTAATATTTTGTTGAGGATTTTGAATCTATGTTCATGAAAAATATTGGTCTGTAACTTTCCTTTCTTGTAATATCTTTGTCTGGTTTTGATATTAGGTACTAGCCTCTTAAAATTATTTAAGAAGTGTTTTCATTGATTCTACTTCCTGGAAGAGATTGTAGAGAATTGGTATCATTTCTTCTTTAAATGTTTGGTAAAATTCACCAGTGATACCATCTTGGCCTGGTATTTTCTGTTTTGGAAGGTTATTAATTGTTCATTATTCTTCTGAATATAGGCCTATTCAGACTACCTATTTCTCCTTGTATAAGTTTTGGTAGATTGTATCTTTCAAGGAATTTGTCCATTTCATCTAAATTATCGAATTCATGAGCATAGAGTTTGGTTTTTTTTAATTTACTATCCTTTTAATTGTCCATGTTATCAGTCATGATGGTTCCTCTTTACTTTCTGAAATTAGTAATTTGTATCTTCTCTTCTTTTTACTTGATTAGCCTGGCTAGAGCCTTATCAATTTTATTGAACTTTTCAAAGAACCAGCTTTTGGTTTTGTTGATTTTCTCCATTGTTTTCCTGCTCTTAATTTCATTGATTTCTGCTATAATTTTTACTATGTCTTTTCTTTTGCTTACTTTGGATTTAATTTGCTCTTTTTTTCCTAGTTTCCTAAGGTAGAAGCTTGGATTGTTGATTTTAGATCTTTCTTCTTTTCTAAAGCATTTAGTGCTATAAATTTTCCTTTACATCTCCTTTTGCTGCATCCCACAAATTTTGATGTTATATTACTTTCATTTAAAATTATTTTTAAATTTCTTTTGAGTCTTCTTTTTTGATATGTGGGTTATTTGAAGTATGTTGGCTAATCTCCAAATATCTTCACATTTTCTAATTGTCTTTCTGTTGTTGATTTCTAGTTTTATTTCATTGTGATCTAAGAACATATTTTGTAGGACTTCCATTCTTTTAAATTTGCTGAGGTATGTTTTATGGCCCAGGATGTGATGCATTTCATGAATGTTCCATGTGACCTTGAGAAGAATATATATTCTGCTATTATTGGATAAAACATTCAATAATTATCAATTAGATCCAGTTGATTAAAGGTGCTGTTGCATCTTTGATTTTCTGCTTGCTGAATCTGTCAGTTACTGACAAAGGGGTATCGAAATCTCCAATATAATTGTGGATTTTTCTATTTCTTCTTGCATTTCTATTAGGTTTTGCCTGATGTATTTTGATGCACTGTTGTTAGATACATACACATGAAGGGATGTTATGTCTTCTTTAAGAATTGCCCTTTTATCGTGAGGCAATGCCTGTTTATCCCTGATAATTTTCTTTTCTCAGAAATATGCTTTGTCTAAAATTAAAATAACTACACCATGTTTCTTTTGATTAGTGTTAGCATAGTATATCTTTCTCCATGCTCTTATTTTTAATCTATATGTGTCTTTATATTTAAAGTGGGTTTCTTGTAGACAACATATAGTTGGGCCCTGTATTTTTTATCCACTTGGATAGACTCTCTTTTAATTAGTCTATTTAGACCATTCACATTGAAAATGATTATCGATATAATTAATTTTATATCCATCATATTTGTAACTGTTTCCTATTCCTTGCTCTTGTTCATTCATTCCTTTTCTGCTCTGTTTTCAGTTGAGCCTTTACTATGATTACATTTTCTCTCCTCTCTTATCAGTTATACTTCTTTTATTTAATTCTTTTAGTGGTTGCCCTAAAGACTGCAATATATATTTACAGCTAATGTAAGTTCACTTTCTTT
>JAQZBX010004316.1:5185-61046 GCA_029593785.1 Cabassous unicinctus | reverse complement strand
TGACGTTCATGAAAACATTTCCTATTAGAAAGTCGTGTAGAAGCTTCCCTACATTATCTTTCAAGGTCTTTATGGTTTTGGGTATTATATTTAGATCTTTGTTGCATCTTGAGTCGATTTTTGTATAAGAGTGAGATGGTATCCTTCTCCAATTCTTTTGGATATGGATATCCAGTTCTCCAAGCACCAATTGTTAAAGAGGCCATTCTCTCCCAACTGAGTGGGCTTGGTGGCCTTGTCAAATATCAGATGACTGTATATGCGAGGATCTATATCAGAACTCTCAATCTGGTTCCATTGGTCAATAGGTCTATCCTTGTGCCAATACCATGCAGTTTTGATCACTGTAGCTTTGTAGTATGTTTTAAAGTCAGGTAATGTGATACCTCCAACTTCATTTTTCTTTTTCAATGTGTCTTTGGCATTTCGGGACCCCTTACCTTTCCAAATATATTCTGTGGTTAGTTTTTCCAGTTCCTTAAAAAATATAGTGTTGATTTTTATTGGGATTGCATTAAATCTGTAGATTAGTTTGGGTAGTATAGACATCGTGATGATGTTTAGTCTTCCTCTCCATGAACAGGGAATATTTTTCCATTTATTTAAGTCTTCTTTGATTTCCTTTAACAATGTTGTGTACTTTTCTGTATATAAGTCCTTTACATCTTTAGTTAAATTTATTCCTAGGTATTTGATTCTTTTAGTTACTATAGTAAATGGCATTTTTTTCTTGATTTCTTCCTCCAATTGCTCGTTATTGGTGTACTGAAATGCTACTGATTTTTGAGCATTGATCTTATAGCCTACAACATTACTGAACTCCTTTATAAGTTCTAGAATCTTTGTTGCAGATTTCTCTGGGCTTTCTATATATAGCATAATGTAGTCTGCAAATAATGAAATTTTTACTTCTTCTTTTCCAATCTATACATATTTTATATCCTTTTCTTGCCTCAATGCTTGAGCAAGTACTTCTAAGACGATGTTAAATAGGAGTGGTGATAGTGGGCATCCTTATCTTTTTCCCAATCTCAGAGGGAATGATTTTAAGATTTCACCATTGGAGATGATGTTAACTTTGGTTTTTTCATATATACCCTTTATCATATTCAGAAAGTTTTCTTCTATTCCTATCTTTTGTAGTGTTTTTATCAGGAAAGAGTGCTGTATTTTGTTGAATGCTCTTTATGCACCTATAGAGATGATCATGTGATTTTTTTCATTGTTTGTTTATGAGGTGTATTACATTGATTGATTTTCTTATATTGAAACATCCTTGCATACCCAGGATGAAACCCACTTGGTCATAGTGTATAACCCTTTTGATATGCAGTTGAATGCGATTAGCAACTATTTTGTTGAGGATTTTAGCCTCTAGGTTCATTAGAGAAATTGGTCTGTAATTTTCATTTCTAGTGATATCTTTGTTTGGTTTTGGTATTAGGGTAATGTTGCCATCAGAGAATGAGATAGGCAATATTTCTTCTACTTCTCTTTTTTGGAAGAGCTTAAGCAGAATTGGTGTTAGCTCTCTCCAGAATGTTTGGTAGAATTCAGCTGTGATGCCATCTAGTCCTGGGCTCTGCTTAGTTGGGAGGTTTTTGATGACTGAGTCTATCTCTTTGCTTGTAATTGTACTGTTGAGTTCATCAAGTTCTTCTTTCATCAATGTAGGCTGTTTGTGCATTTCTAGAAACTTGCTATTTCCTCTAAAGTATCATTCTTGTTGGCATATAATTTTTCAAAGTATCCTCTTATGATACTCTTTAGTTCTGTGGGGTCAGTAGTGATATCTCCTTGCTCATTCCTTATTTTGTGTATTTGCATCTGTTCCTTTTCTTTGTTAGTCTGGCTAAGGGTTTGTCAATTTTATTAATATTCTCAAAGAACCAGCTTTTGGTTTTGTTTATTTTTTCTAGTGCTTTCTTATTCTCTATTTCATTTAGTTCTGCTCTAATCTGTGTTATTTCCTCGTTTCTGCTTCCTTTAAATTTAGTTTGTTGTTATTTTTCCAGTTCCTCCAGGTGTGCAGTTAGGTATTCAACTTTAGCTCTTTCTTCTTTTTTAATATATGTATTTATGGCTATGAACTTCCCTCTCAGGACAGCTTTGGCTGTGTCCCAAAGGTTTTGATATATTGTGTTGTCGTTTTCATTAGTTTCAAGGTAGTTACTGATTTCTTTCAGATTTCCTCCTTGACCCACTATTTGTCTAACAGTGTGTTGTTTAATTTCCATATCCTTGCACCTAACCTGTTTCTCTGGCCCTTAGTGATTTCCAATTTCATTCCATTGTGGTCAGAGAAATTACTTTGTGTAATCTCAATCTTTCTGAATTCATTAAGTGTTGTTCTGTGGCCTAGCATGTGGTCTATCTTGGAGTATGTTCCATGTGCACGGGAGAAGAATGTATATCCTGCTGCATTTGGGTGTAGTTTTACTATATATGTCTATTTAGTCCAGGTCCTCTAATGTATTGTTGAGTCTTTGTTTCTTTATTGATTCTCTGTCTAGATGTTCTGTCTAATGATGATAATGGTTTATTAAAGTCCCCTTCTATAACTGTAGAGGTATTTATTCCTCCACTTAATTTTTCCAGAGTTTGCCTCACGTATTTTGAGGCACCCCGATTAGGTGCGTAAATATTTATGATTGTTCTCTCTTCTTGAGAGATTACCCCTTTTACTAATATATAGTGCCCACCTTCGTCTTTTACAATAGTTTTGCATTTAAAGTCTATTTTGTCTGATATTAGAATAGCTACTCTTGACTTTTTGGCTATTGTTAGCTTGTAAAAATTTTTCCACCCATTCACTTTCAGCCTCCTTGAATGCCTGGGTTGAGGGTGGGTTTCTTGTAGACAGCAAATAGGTGGATCATATTTCCTTATCCATTCTGCCAATCTGTGACTCTTGAGTGGTGAATTTAATCCATTAATATTCAGTGTTATTACTCATAACAAATTTCTTACTCAGCCATATTTTCTTTGGGTTAATCTATGTCATATATTGTTTTGTTTCTGTTTTGGTCTTTTTAGTTGTTTTATACTCTCCTCCAACTCTCTCTCCCTTGTTTTTTCCTTTCAACTCGTAGAACTTACATTAGTATTTCTTGAAGTGCCGGTTTCTTATTGACATACTCTCTTAAGTTCTGTGTATCTGTAAATATTTTCAGCTCTCCATCTTTTTTGAATGTCAGTTTTGATGGATACAGAATTCATGGCTGGATGTTTTTTTCTTTTAGTACTTTGACTGTATCATACCACTGTCTTCTTGCCTCCATTGTTTCAGATGAGAAATCAGCACCTAATCTTATTGTGTTTCCTTTATATGTGATGGTTCTCTTTTCTCTTGCTGCCTTGTGTATTTTTTCTTTGTCTGGATAATTGGACATTTTGACAAGTATATGTCTTGCAGTTGGTTCATTGGGATTTATACTGTTTGGGGTGTGCTTTGCTTCATGGATCTGCACATCCATCTCTCTCAACAGGGTTGGGATGTTTTCAGTCATTATTTTGTTCAACACTCCTTATGTTCCCTTTCCCTTGTCTTCTCCTTCTCGGATGCCCATAATTCATATGTTTGTTTGTTCTGTGTTGTCAGCTAAATCCCTGAGTCCCTGCTTGATTTTTTCTAACTTTTTGTCTATTTGTTCTACTATCTGTTTGATTTCACATGTATTGTCTTCCACATCACTAATTCTTTCTTCTGCCTGTTCAAATCTGCTGTTATGTGAATTCAGCCTCTTTTGATTTCTTGGATTGTGCCATTGATCACCATCACATCCATTATCTTCATATCTGCACTCTGATGCTTGTCAGTGCAGAGTGATAAATTTGGCTGACTCTGCCCCCTCTGGAGCCAAGCCTCAGTGTCTGTGGGCTGTTGGGTAAGTCAGGTTTCCTCAGCAGATTCACCTCTCCCCTCTGCCTGGCACTGCTTCAAGCCAGCTTATCTGATCCCCAAAGCTATGACGGGGTCCAGGCAGCTATATCCACAGAAGTTAAACCCCTCTCCACTTCTGTCAGGACACTCCCTCTCTCGGAGAATGCTCCCTCACACCGGGAGCAGAAGTCATGGGAGCAGGATTCCTGGCTCAAACCAGCTTTTTTCCCTGTGGGTGGGGCTCAGCCTTCTGTGTTAACCACCACAGGCAGGCTTAAAACTCACGAATTTCTACTGATCACTCCATGCCGTCGATCTGCCTGCTGCTAGATGTCCCAAGCTTCTCGCTCTGTGTGCCCACAGCACAGACCCTTGGGCAGGACCCTGTCCACAATCGGCCATCCTCAGAGAGTTAGTCAGCAAGTGCCCTCCTAAAGTGATGCCATCTTGCTTCCGTTTTTTTTCTAATTATATTTTGTTTTTAGGTTGTTTTTTTTTTTGAGTTTCCATGTATTTTAGCTCTTATATTTAAGCTTATCATTATTATTTCATTTTCCTATTAATTATATTTGGTTATTATAAGGGCTTCATCTTCAAAGAAAGTTTAGATCACAGAAGGGTTACAAATGTGGCTGCAGAGGATCATTGGTGGGGTTGTCTGTGATGGGGGATTCATGGGAGTAAGTTCATCTCAATATACATGAAAGATATATAAATTTTTCCAAATGATCAAGCGGGAGGGCATTGTCACAGTGGGTGGATAATTACTCAATAAATGAGGGAATACTGAATTCCCAGGTTAGAGAGCTTTGCAACATTCTCCAAGGGAGCAGCAATATTCTCCAGAGTGCATGGGCAGTGTCTGGCAAAGGAGGATGGTCCACTAATGTGTTCTTGTTATTAATGACTAGCCTTACGAGTCTTTGCTTTTGTAATTGAAACTTAGCCTACTGTTATGGGGTGCCTAAGTGTTGCCACCTGAGAGCCTCCTTGTTGCTCTGCATGACAACCATGTAAGAAATATATTATAATTCACATTTACAGAGGAAGAAGCTGAGGCACAGAGAGTTAAGCAAACAATTGAACATATGAGTCTGAACCTCAGAGGAGCTGGCGTGTCTGGAGATGTAAACTTGAATATCATCAGTTACAGACAGCTGTGCACTAAATGAGGCAATCTAGAGAAACGTGTCAATAGAAAAGGTCTAAGCACTGATCCCTAGTGTGCTAGGATACCTAGAACCTTGTCAGAAAAACTGGAGTTATACAGTACCATGGCATGGATTATAGGTATTTAGTCATTGACAATAGGTGTAACAACTATGCCTCCTTGTTAACAATTTATACATCTGTTAATTTTTCATAATGCTAATTTGCCACACTGGCTCTGTGGCTCTCTTCTTTTCCAAAATTAGCACAATAAAATGTACATATTATGCAGTTTTCAGATATTCAGTTTTCACTCAAAAAATTTCTGTAACGCTTGAGATAATTTTTTTTGAAGTACTTTGTGCATTTAAACTCTCAATCAGACCAAGGGCTCTCAGTACTTGCACAACCCACAGTGTGAGTGGCAGAAACACAACTGCCTCTCTTCAAAGCTAAGGTAAGGATAGAACAGTTAATTTGTGCGGTGTCAAACATACTTTTTCTATCACTTCAATATAAAAGTTCTTTTCTCATTTTAATTAATTCTAAATTGTATTTGGATTTGTGTCAATTTATTTATTCTTGTTTTCACAGATGATATAAAAAAGCTGTGCCAAGTTAAAACCCAAAAATATTCATTCATTCATTCAACAAATATTTTGGGTATTTTCTAGGTGTCAGATACAGTATACATACCAGACATAAACTAACAGAACAGATGTTGTTGCTGTTTTTCAGAAACTAAAATATGCTTTATTCACTACTATGTACCAGTATTGACTTACAATCATTTATTTATTTATTTATTTTAAAAATAAATTACATAATTTTCAACAAAAAATATTGGGATTCCCACATATCCTGCTCCCCACAGCACCCACATTTACCCACATCAATAACATCCTTCATTAGTGTGGTACATTCATTGTAATTGATGAACACATTTTGGAGCATTGCCACTAAGCATGGATTATAGTTTACATTGTAGTTCACACTTTCTCACCCACAGTTCTGCAGGTCACGGCAAGATATAATGGCCTGTGTATTTCATTGCAATGATAGACAAGTTTTTGTCCTCACAGAAATTCAATTATGTGAACAAGGAAATTGATAAACAAGCAAAATATCATATCATGTAATGTAATATCAGGAAGGGATACATGTTATTTTAGTGACATCCCAAAATGTCTCGCTCAGTAAAGAGTCACTGTTTACTATGACACCAGTGTAAGTAAAATCTTTGGAAAGATTCTATGAGGTCATTATATATGAAAAACACATTTCATTTCACTTTCAGTTGATAGTTTTTTATACACTGCCTTGTCAGGTTTAGGATTTGAATATGATTTTACAGCTGACAATAGGACACAAAGCCAAGTTTTGCTTGTGAGAACATGAAAAATGCACATTGTGGAGGTATGAGGAACTAAGCAGTATTTTAAGGGATTTCCAAGGTGATGTGTGAGGGTGGAGCCATCACAAGGAATTGATGGGAGTTATTCTTCTCCCCATCTGCTCTTTGCATACTGTCCTGTAGATTTTGACAAAATTGAAACCTCTCTTTTTTCATCTTGCAACTTTTAAGACAATGGTGGAATTTTTTCTGCATGGCCTTTTAAAAACACATAATAATGTACTTTATTAAAACTTCAACTGAATGTAAAAATTTCCTCTATTTTTCTTTCTGTCCAATTCAAGGAGGTAGTTAGGCTCTGAAAAGCAGAAGCTGCAAAAAATGCATGGCTCTTCAGGACTGTTTCAAAATCAACTCAGTGAAGTGGTCTCATTGAATGAATTGGAGGCTGAAGGGAAGGTGGGCTGGAGTGGGAAAGGAGAGTCCTAGACATTGGGAAGGGATGGGGCCATGTTTTATAATATTGTCCTGGAGTAGGTGGCAAAAATTCTGATGGAAATGGTGGACCTAGGGAGCCAAGTCTCCTAATGGTGCTTCCAGCATTGGCAAGCTGCTTGTGCTCTAGCAGGGCACAGAAGCAGCAGAGCTAGTGCTTCAGGAAAATCACATAGGCTTGGACAAGGAGTGTGTTGAGGCTCTTCTCCAATGTCTTGGTACTTCATTATACCCTGAAGAAAATTGAAGAACTATCAGTAGTGGGAGTACCCTAAGAAGAAGTAATGTTATGTTTTCTTCCATTTGGTAAGCAGGTACCTCTGACATGTAGTTTCATTTATTTAAAGTCATATAATGCATAAAAGTTTTTAGTGCACATGTAATTTTATGCACAGATTTGCACATAAAATTATTTATCTTTAATTCATCCATTTAGTTAAAAATGATATACTGTACAATGACTACATGTAAGATACTATGCCAGACACTCTGGAAATGAAATGACTAGAAGCTCCCTCAATGTTTTGAGTGTAAAAGGGCCTGGTTAAAAAGTGTTTTATTTGTCTTTTGCTGTGTATCAAATGAACACCAAATGTAAAGGCTTAAAAACAAGCATTTGCAGCACTCATGGATTTTCAGATTGGCAGTTTGAGATTCTGCTGGTCTGGTCCAGGCTCAGCTGCACTCAACTGGAATCACCCATGTATCTGCAATCTGCTGTTAGGGCAGCTGGTGGCCAGCTGGTATAATCAACTCAAATGCAACAGCTTCATCCTTTCTCTATATGGTCTCTATCATCAAGCAAGCCAGTCAGGACTCATTCACATGGATTTGCAGTCTTCAAAAAGCAAGAAGAAGTAAACCCCAATATACAAGTATTTACATTTCTCTACTTTTATCTCATTTGCCACTGCCCCAATGACTACAGCAGTCATAAAATTGGTCCCATTTGAGAGGTGAAGAAAGTCTCTCCTGCTCTTGATAAAAGTACCTGAAAAGTCACATTATAAAGCAAGGAAGAATGTGTGGCCATTTTTTGCAACCAACTATAGCAAGTAATATAATTGAGTATCTTCCTTACAATGTAAAGTGTTTGTTTAGTGCAATGGGGTATACAACAGAGTGGAAAATTCTACAAAAAGTAAGGTCAAGAAGATTTCTACCAGGAAATCATATTCTAACCAAATTTATAACTCTAAATTGATGGTTAGGAGGTAAAAAATGGCACAGGATATTCTGGAAACCCTAAGTATTTCCCTGAGGCCACAGTGCAAAGTGAAGTGTGGCATGGTGCAAGAAAAGTCTGAAGAGGAAGGATGGGTCCCAGTGCCATTTTTTAATATCCATGAACAAGCACAGATCTTTTTTTGTGGTTTTCCCTGTTCTACCCTCTGAAGTCATACAAATCAAGTGACTTTCTTCCCCAGGTGACAGATTTTATTCGGTCCTAATTTTCAGGTGCCTGGCTACTCACCACCCATGACTTTCTTAAATCCATCCTCAAATGTTTTCCACAATTTGCCAGTACTCCTATTGTAAATGGCCTCCAGAACAAATACAGAGGTTGACCACAGAAGTTCTATGCTCAGTCTTTTCTTGAGGACAATCATAACCCTGTTATAGAGGGCTGAAAGAGAAGTACATGGAGGGCTAAGGACTGTCACAATAATATTTCTTGGGTCTCAATGTCAATAAGATGAAATAACAGTGGCACCTCCAGGTGCCAGATCACACAATTCCATTCTACTTAATGTAAATGAATGACGTGTCCTTTGGAGGATTTAGCATACATTTGTTGAACCTAGTATGTGTCAGACCCTGTCATACTTTCTAGAACTGCAAAGGAGAGGTAGACGTGGCTTTACTCCAAGTTGCTGAAGTTCATTTCCAGGAGATAGATTTGTGACAGAAAATCTTCCATGAAGCCTAATGGGTGATATGATGAGGGATAATTGCATGCTCTGAATGGAGTAAGCAAGAAAAGCTAATTAGGACATGCTCAATAAGCTGTGACCTGAGTACAACAATAACAGCAAGCAGTCACATAGTTTTATTCTGTACCAGCCATTCACTGCTCACAGTGTTCATTTACATTAACATATTTCACCCCAAAGACAACAGTATGAGATGGATAAAATTCTCCCTATTTTACAGATGAGGGAAGTAATGCAAAGAGAGTTCAACTGAAGTGTCCAAGATCACATGACCAGTAAGGGGTGGAGCTGGGCCCCAAATACAGGAGCTTGGTAGGATCAACTCTCTTAAACTCCATATATCTCTGAGGCAGCATGGGTCAGAAGAAGGGAGGGGAGAGAAAGTCTTCAAGTCAGATGGAAAGCCTGTGTGAAGTCTCATAGGCAAAGGGAACTGAGAGTTGATCTGAATGGACATTTGTGACCAGGGCTGAAGAAACAGATTTCAACGAGGGTCAAATGAAAGGTTTTAGAGAAAGCAACAGCCCATCATAGTTAGTTTTTTATTTTATTTTATTTTTTTAAAGATACTTAGATTACATAAATGTTACACAAAAAATATAGGGATTCTTGTATGCCCCACCTCCCACACCTTCCACAAGCTTGCACATAAACATCATTCATTAGTGTGGCACATTAACAGCAATTGACAAACACATCCTGGGGCTTTGCCATTACACATGGATCATTATTCACATTGTAGACCACACTTTCTCTCACACAGTTCTGCATGTTATATGATGGTATAAAATGGCCTATATCTGTCATTGCTATGTCACACAGGGCAAATACCAAGTCCTGAAAAAACCCTGTATTAAAATTGCTTTTCCCTTTCCCTACTCCCAGAGACTCCAGTGGCCACTGGCTCCACATCAATGTTGTAATTTCTTCCAATGCTTGAATCACAATATGTCTATAATAGAATACAAGTAAGTCCACTCTAGTCCATTGCTCTTCCCCCCATCCTGAGGAGTCTGGGATGGTGATGTACACTCCACCTCCAAGTGAGAGTGGGCTTATATCCCTTGGAGAGGATGGATGGAGTTATCCTGCCTGCAGCTGCACCCTCTCTCCATTCGCTGGGATGACTGATGAAAATCATCATCTCCCCACCAGTTGTCCTGGGTGAGTCCAAGGAGCTGTAGAGTAGGAGTTACTCCACTGAGATTCCAGGCCCAGCTGGCACATGGACAGCCCAAAGACTTAAGTCTCTGGACATACAACTACAAGCTCCAGCACCAAGATTTGAATAAGAAGGGACAGATGAGCCATGTGCAGGGAATACATATTTGAGTACAACTCTGTTACTCTCAGGAGCACAAACTCAAAAGTAGGGCCCACTAGCAAGGCACCAAACTCCAGAGCTATCTGCCTTGACATAGGACCTGGGTGTCTCCAGAGCCTTCAGGGGCCCAGTATTTGGGGTAATATCCCCTTTGAAATTCTATGAGATCCTACTGAGATGTGCATAAGCATTACCTCTGGGATGACCTCCTGACTCATTTTGAAGTCTCTTAGCTATATAAATTCATTTGTTTTTACCCTTTCCCCCTTTTATTCAAGGTCTTTTTCCAGTCACATTGCCAGTTGGCTCTTCGTAGCAATCCCTCAGTGCCAGGAGTCATGTCATATGCTGGGAGGAGGATGTTGGTTGCGGGGACATTTGGGACAAGGCATATCTAGAACAGGCTTCTAGGGAGTGTGTGAGTATTTATTCTGTCATAATGTGTTGTTTCAATGGGTGGAGACCCACATAATGAGTGGGAAGGAGTTGGACTCCCATCTTCAGGATGACCGATTTGTCCAGAAATAGACAGGCAGGAGTCTCTCAAGAGCAAGGGCGGTTCCTAAAAGGGAAGGACAAATCAGTGTGTCAAGACGTCTTGTTGCATCTAACTATGAATCTTGTCATCCAACAAGTCAAGCCAGGGGGTTGTTGTGGACCCAAAGGAGATGGGGTGGGAGGAATAGAATAGATCAAACAGGGCATATTTAGTGGTCAGTGGAAATGTTCCTCATTACCATAGTGATGGACACAGGACATGGTAAATATCAAAATATATAAAAGTGTACAGTCTAAAATGTAAACCATAGTGTAAACCATTGACAATGTTTAGTAGCTATGTTTCACTATCTGTATATCAGTTATAACAATGTTACCATCCATATATAAAAAGGTATTAATATGGGGAGGAGGAAAGGGGTAAGATGTTGGGTATATGAGAGTCTCCTGTATTCTGTGTGTGACTTTGTTGTGACCTAAAACTTCTTTGAAAACAAAATGAAAAATAGTGAGTGACCTCAGCACCCTGTCCACAGGGAGGAGAAATGCTTCAGTCTCACTGACCCACAGGGATCCACTGTAGCACTGGGACTCCTCAGGTGCATCCATAAGATGGCTGATTGGGGACAGGATCATGCCCGAGTGGTCTGTTCTGGGAACCCATGGGGGGAGAACCTTAGGGACATCTATCTGGAGGGAGCTGGGCAGAGAATTGGATTGCTCAAGATATCATGAGTTCTTCCCCAGCTGGAAATCGTGGATGCAGATGGCTAAACCCCACCCTCAGGGCAAAGGGTTAGGGTGAGCCCTGACTCCCGCTGGCAACCCAGTGAGAGGGAGCATTCTTTGAGAGTGGGAGGGTTCTGGCAGAGGGTGGAGGGGGGTTTCTTTTCTGTGGGTTTGGCTGTCCAGACCCACTTGTAGCTTTTGGGAGGAAAGAAGCTGGCTTGAAGTGGTGCCCTGAGACACAGAGGCTTGGCTTGAGGGTGTGGAGCTAGCCAATTTTATAGTTCTATGCTGAGTATCAGAGTTTCAGCTCCCCTGGTGGTCAGGCAATGGGAAATGTTTAATAAGTTTCACAAGCCTATTTAGGGTCTCCTTTGTGCAGGGGTTGGTCCAGAAGAGGCCTTCTTTGGGTCCCTGATTTCTCCCCCCACAAGAAAGGTTACTTAAAAAAAATTTTTAACTTAGTTTAATCACTGAAATCTGCCTCAAAATGTGCAGAAAGAAGCCTGTAGGGTAATTGATTGAAGAACACAGGTTGAGAGACTCCACAAGGGCCCAAGAAGGAATGCAGTTCTTCCTTAGCATTGTTTGATTGCTGGCTTGTGTGTTTTTTTTTTTCTTTATTTTTTTGTTAGTTTGTTTCTTGCTTTTCTTTCCTCTTCCCACTTTTTTTAAAAATTTAGGTGCTGCTGGCTTGGTTCTTCTCTACTGTGCTTCTTCTTCCTTGATTTCCCATTCTCTGGGTATATTGATTTTGTCTACCAATGTTATCTCTTTTCCTTCCATCATTTTTCTACCTTATGCTTTCTGTTGTGGTTCCTACATTCCACCTTTTTTCATTAGTCCTCAACTTCAAGGGTGCCAATTTCTATCTTGTCTATTCTGTTTTCTTTTCTTTCTTTCTTTTTATTAACTTTTTCCTTTCAGCCCTTTCTTTACTCTTTTTCTTGCCATCTGACCCTAATCTTTTTACTTCAAGGGAACATAGAATAAAGAAAGGAAATAGAACAAGAAGATCAAAGTGTCTAAGAGAAAACTTAACACACACACAGAACCAACAGCTAAATAAAACTTTAGAGCAGAGAGAGAAGCTAATCAACTGAATAAACCCATCAAGATAAAATGATGACTAGAGGGCAAAAAAATTACAAACCATACTGAGAAACAGGAAGACATGGACCAGTCCAATGAACAATGTAAAAACCAGGAAGACATGCAGAACATTGAACACCTAATCAAAGCTATCCAAGCAAATATCATGGACCAACTTGATGAAGTGAAGGAAGAAATTAAGGATATTAAGAAGACACTGCGAGAACACACTGAAGAAACTGTAAACATACATAAAACATTAATGGATATGATGGTGATGAATGGCACAATCCAAGAAATCATAAAGACTCTGGATTCACATAACAGCAGAATTGAACAGGAAGAAAAAAGAATTACTGATATGGAAGACAGTACATCTTTAATCAAACAGATAGTAGAACAGATAGATAGAAAGATAGAAAAAATCCAGTAGGGACTTAGGGATTTAACTGACAACACAAAGGCACAAACATATGCATTATAGGCATCCCAGAAGGAGAAGAGAAGGGAAAGGGAACAGAAGGAGTGTTGTAGGGAATAATGGCTGAAAATTTCCCAACCTTATTGACAGAGATGGATTTACATGTCCAGTAAGCACTGCACACCCCTTACAGTATAAATCCCAACAGGTCTACTCCAAGACATATAATTATCAAAATATGTAATGCTCAAGACAAAGAGAAAATATTCAAGGCAGCAAGAGCAAAGAGAACCATCACCTATAAGGGAAGCACAGTAAGATTACATGCTGATTTCTCATCTGAAACCATGGAGGCAAGAAGACAGTGGTATGACATAGTCAAGGTACTAAAAGAGAAAAACTTCCAGCCACGAATTCTCTATCCAGCAAAGGTGACATTCAAAAATGATGGAGAGTTCAAAATATTCACATATAAACAGATATTAAGAGATTATGACAATAAGAAACCTGCCATTCAAAAAATACTAAAGGAAGTTCTGCAGGTTGAAAGGAAAAAACAGGAGAGAGAGAGTTGGAGGAGAGTGCAAGAAAAACTAAAAAGACAAAAAGAGAAATAAAAAAAGCATATGACATACATAAATCCAAAGAAAATATGGCTGATGTAAGAAATTCGTTGAGAGTAACATCAATGAATATTAGTGAATTAATCTCACCATACAAGAGACACAGATTGGCAGAATGAATAAGGAAATATGATCCATCTATATGCTGTCTACAAGAAACCCACCTTAGACCCAGAGATATAAGCAGGATGAAAGTGAAAGGCTGGAAAACAATTTTACAATCAAACAATAACCAAAAAAAGAGCAGGAGCAGCTATCTTAATATCAGATAAAATAGACTTTAAATGCAAAACTATTGTAAGACATAAAGATGGGCACTATATATTAGTAAAAGCGATAATCTCTCAAGAAAAGTGAACAGTCGTAAACATTTATGCACCTGAGAGGGTGCCTCAAAACACATGAGGCAAACACTGGAAAAACTAAATGGGGAAATAAATATATCTACTATTATAGTTGGAGATTCTAATACACCATTAACACCTTTAGACAGAACATCTAGACACATAATCTATAAGGAAACAAAGACTCTGAATAATAGATTAGAGGACAGGGACCTAATAGACATATACAGAATTCTACACCCAAATACAGTGGTATATATATTCTTCTTGAGTGCACATGGATCATACTCCAAGATAGACCACAGAACAACTCTCAATGATTGCAGAAAAACTTAGATCATACAAAATAATTTCTCTGACCACAATGGAATGAAATTGGAAATCTCTCAGGGCTAGAGAACCAGATTAGGCACAAAGATATGGAAGTTAAACAACACACTTAGACAAACAGTGGGTCAAGGCGGAAATCTCAAAAGAAATCAGTAACTATCTCAAAAAGAATGAAAATGACAACACAACATATCAAAACCTATGGGATGCAGTGAAAGCTCTGCTGAGAGGGAAATTCATAGCCATAGATGCATATATGAAAAAAGAAGAAAGAGCTAAAATTGAAAACCTTGCTGCACACCTGGAAGAATAGGAAAAACACAACAAACTAATACCAAAGGAAGTAGAAGGAAGGAAAAAAAAAAGATTAGAGCAGAACTAAATGAAAAAGATATATGAAAGCACTAGAAAAAAATAAACAAAAGCAAAAGCTAGTTCTTTGAGAAGATCAATAATATTGACAAACCCTTAGCCAGACTAACAATGAAAAAGGGAGAGCAGATGCAAATACACAAAATCAGGAATGAATAAGGTGATATCACTAGTAACCCCACAGAAATAAAGAGTATCATAAGAGGATATTTTGAAAAATTATATGCCAACAGAAAGATAATTTAGATGAAATGGACAAATTCCTAGAAACTCACTAAGCAGCCTATATTGACAAAAGAAGAAATTGATTAATTCAACAGTGCAATTACAAGTAAAGAGATAGACTCAGTCATCAAAAATCTCCCAACAAAGAAAAACCCAGGCCCAGATGGCTTCATAGCTAAATTCTACCAAACATTCCAGAAAGAGCTATAACCAATCCTGCTTAAGCTCTTCCAAGAAATAGAAGTAGAAGGAACATTGCCTGACTCATTCTATGATGCCAACATTATCCTAATATCAAAGCCAAACAAAGATACCACAAGAAAGAAAAATTACAGACCAATTTGTCTAATGAACCTAGATACTAAAATCCTCAACAAAATACTTTCTAATTGCATTCAACAATATATCAAATGAATTAAACACCATGACCAAGTGGGTTTCATCCTGGATATGCAAGGATGGTTCAATGTAAGGAAATCAATCAATGGAATACACAATATAAACAAATTGGAAAAAAAATCACATGATCATCTTTATAGATGTAGAAAAAGCATTTAAAAAAATACAGCACCCTTTCCTGTTAAAAACACTGCAAAAGATAGGAATAGAAGGAAACTTTCTGAATATGACAAAGGGTATATACGAAAAACCCAAAGCTAGCATCATCTTCAATGGTGAAATCCTAAAAGCCTTCCCTCTGAGATCAGGAAAAAGACAAGGATGCCCAATATCACCACTCCTGTTTAACATTGTCTTAGAAGTACTTGCTCAAGCACTAAGGCAAGAAAAAGGTATAAAAGGCATCCAAATTGGAAAAGAACAAGTAAAAATTTCATTATTTGCAGATGACATGTTCCTACACATAAAAAACCCTGAGAAATCTACAACAAAGTGTCTAGAACGTATAAAGGAATTCAGTAACTTCACAGGCTATAAGTTCAAGGCTCAAAAATAAGTAGCATTTCTGTATACCATAAATGAGCAATCTGAGGAGGAAATCAAGAAAAAATACCTTGACAATAGTAACTAAAAAGAATCAAATACCTAGGAATAAATTTAACTAAAGATGTAAAGGACATACATACAGAAAACTACACAACACTGTGATAGGAAATCAAAGAAGACTTAAATAAATGGAAGAATAATCCCTGCCCATGGATAGGAAGACTAAACATCACCAAGATGTCTATACTACTCAAACTAATCTACAGATTTAATGCAATCTCAATAAAAATCAGCACTGTATTTTTTAAGGAATTGGAAAAACTAACTACAAAATTTATTTGGAAGGGTAAGAGGCCCTGAATCACCAAAGAAACATTGTAAAGAAAAATGAAGTTGGAGGTATCACACTACCTGACTTTAAAACATACTACAAAGCTACAGTGGTCAAAACTGCATGGTATTGGCACATGAATAGACACATTGACCAATGGAACCAAATTGAGAGTGCTGATATAAACCTTGCATATACGGTCATCTGATATTCAACTAGGCCATGAAGCTCACTCAGTTGCAAGAGAATGGCCTCTTCAAAAAGTGGTGCATGGAGAACTGGATATCGATATCCAAAAGAATGAGAGAGGAACACCATCTAACACCTTATACAAAAATCAACTCAAGATGGACCAAGATATAAATATAAGATCCAAGACCATAAAGACCTTGGAAGATAATATAGGGAAGCATCTAAAGGACCTTGTAATAGGAATTGGTTTCATGAACTTCACACCCAAAGCACAAGCAGCAAAAGAAAAAATACATAAATGATATCTCCTCAAAATTAAAAACTCCTGCACCTCAAAAGCCGTTATCAAGAAAATAAAAAGGCAGCCTACACAATGGGAGAAAAATTTTGGCAACCATATATCTGATAGGAGCCTGATATCCTGCATATATAAAGAAATCCTTCACCTCAAAAATACAAATCTAAACAACCCATTTAAAAAATTGGCAAGTGACCTGAAAAGACAATTCTCCAAGTAAGAAATACAAATGGCTAAAAAGCACATGAAAAAATGCTCAACATCTCTAGCTATTAGAGAAAGGTAAATCAGAACTACAATGAAATACCATCTTACACCCATTAGAATGGTGGCTATTAAAAAAAACAGCAGACAATAAGTGTTGGAGAGGATGTGGAGGAATTGGAATCCTCACCCACTGCTGGTGGGATTGTGTAATGGTCCAGCCACTGTGAAGGGCATTTTGGTGGTTCCTCAAAAAAACTAACTAGAGATCTTCTTTATGACCCAGGAATTCCACTGCTGGGTATGTACCCAGAAGAACTGAAAGCAAAAACATGAACAGATAGATGCACACCAATGTTCATGATGGCATTGTTCACTATTGCCAAAAGTTGGAATCAACCCAGGTGCCCATCAGCAGATGAATGGATAAACAAAATGTGGTACATATGTACAATGGATAATTCTCATTTGTAACAAGGAATAAAGTACTAACACACGGAATAACATGGATGAATCTTGAAGACCTTATGTTGAGTGAAGCAAGCCAGGCATTGAAGGAAGAACAGTACATGACCTCACTGAAATGAATTAAGGAAATTGAGCAGTCCCCAAGAACCATTGTCTGAGAGACAGGTTTACAAGAAAGAGAAAGAAGAGAAAGTTGTGAGCCATCACCCATATGGATGTAATCTACGGTAAAGTGATTGAGTGGAGTTCTGTATTGAAGGATAGGACAGGTGGGTGGTGATATTATTGGGTTTGGTGGTGCAGGGTGGACAGGTGAATAGATTGGGGAGGGTGGGTTAGAAAACACAGGATACTGAAGGGAAACATGGGAGAGGGATCAGGTGAACACTTATGATTTGTGTGTATGGGGTTGAAAGTGCAGAATTGGGAATTCTCTTATGGCAATATCACAAGGAAGTGTCACGGCTTTAGGGTGTTGGTTGGGGGTGCATATGGAATAGGATGCATCTGGAGCAGGTTTCTAGGGAGTGTGTGAGTATTCATCCTGTCATAATGTGTTGTATCATTTGGTGGAGATCCACACAATGAGCAAGATGGAGATGGACTCCTATCTTTGGCAGGACTGATTCACTCAGAAATAGACAGGTGGGCATCTCTTAAGAGCAAGGGTGGTTCCTAATAGGGAAAGACAAACTAGTGTGTCAAGACCTCTTGTTGCATGTACCTTTGAATCTTGTCATGGAATGAGTCAAGCCAGGGTGTTGTCATGCACCCTAAGGTGATGGAAAGGCAGGGAGAGAATAGATCAAACCATGGGTATTTAGTGATCAGTGGAAATGTTTTTCATTTTCTAACAGTGATGGACACAGGACATGGTAAATATCATCAAAATTTTTAAAAGTGTATGATCTGAAATGTAAACCATACTGCAAACCATTGACAATGTTTAGTAGCTATGTTTCACTATCTGTACATCAGTTATAACAATGCTACCGTTCACATACAAAAAGGTTTTAAATGGGGTGAGAAAAGGGGGAGGAGTTTGAGTATATGAGAGTCTCTTGTATTCTGTGTGTGACTTTGCTGTGATCTAAAACTTCTTTGAAAATGAAATGAAAAATAGTGAGACACTTGGGAGTGAGAGGGGGAAGGTGTCACGGTACAGACTGGACACCAGATATTGCAGGGATAAAAGGCAAAATGTCAAAAAAAAATTTCCCCCATTTTTTTGAATAACCCATTTCCTGAATTTTATATTATTTTTATTTTTTTTAAGTTTTCATGTATTTTATCTCTTACATTTAAACATCATTATTATTTCATTTTCCTATTAATTGTATTTGGCTATTGTATTGGCTTCATCTGTAAAGAAGCTTTGGATCACAGAAGGGTT
Source organism: Cabassous unicinctus (assembly GCA_029593785.1). NCBI lineage: Eukaryota > Metazoa > Chordata > Mammalia > Cingulata > Chlamyphoridae > Cabassous > Cabassous unicinctus. The sequence continues at coordinate 42,445 of JAQZBX010004316.1, read as the reverse complement.
AAAACTGGGGTGGGAGAGGATCATTGGTGGGGGGTGTCAGGGATGTGGGGTGAATGGGAGGAAGATCAACCTGAACATACATAAAAGGTATATAAAATTGTTCAAATGCTCACATGGGATGGTCACAGTCCATGGAGAATCACTCAATAAATGAGAGAATACTGAATATCCATCCTGGAGAGCTCTGCCACATTCTCTAAGGGAGGAGCAACAGTCCCCCAAGTGCACGGGCAGTGACTCGTGAAGGAGGATGAGCCACTGATGGGCCCTTGATATTGATGACTAGCCTCATGAGTTTTTGCTTTTGAAATTTAAACTTAGCCTATTGTTATGGGGGGGCCTAAGAATTGCCTCCTGAGAGCTTCCTTTTTGCTCAAATGTGGCCGCTGTCTAAGCCAAACTCAGCATATGAATGCATTACCTTCCTCTCAGCATGGGACATGACTGCTGGGGATGAGCCTCACTGGCAATGAGGGATTACTAACAAATGCCAGTGGGCAATAAGACTAGAAAAAGTCCTCAAATAAAAGGGGGAAAAGGTAAATACAAATGAGTTTATATTGCTAAGAGACTTCAAAATGAGTCAGGAGGTCATCCCAGAGGTAACACTTATGCACATCTCAGTAGGACTTCATAGGCTTCCAATGTGGATATCACCCCAAACAGAGGGGCTTCTGAGGGCTTTGGAGACAACCAGTTCCTATATCAGGGTGGATAGCCCCAAAATTTGGTGCCTTATCAGTGGGTCCTACTTTGGAATCCTTGCTCCTGAGAGTGACAGAGTTAGACTCAGATATGTCTTTCCTGCACATGGTCCATCTATCCCTTCTATTCAAACTTATATGTGGTGCCAGAGTTTGTAGATGTTCTTCCAGATACTGGAGTCTTTGGGGTGTCCATGTGCCAGGTGGGCCCCAGAATCTCGGTGGAGATGCAACTCTTATTCTACAGCTCAGTGGCCTCACCCAGGACAACTGGCAGGGAGATGATGATGAACAAAGGCCATCCCAGGGAATGGAGAGAGTCTGCAGCTGCAGGAAGGATAATCCCATCCATCTTATCCATGGGATATAAGCCCTGTCTCACTTGGAGGCAAAGTGAACATCACCAACCCGGACACCTCAGGATTGGGGTAAGAACTATGGACTAGAGTGGACTTACTGGTATTCTGTTATAGACATATTGTGTTTCATGGAATAGAAGAAATTACAACATTAATGTGGTGCTAGTGGCCACTGGATGCTTTGGGAGCAGGGAGAGGGAAAAGCAGTTATAATACAGGGGCTTTTTTTGGGACTTGGGAATTATCCTGAGTGACATTTCAAAGACAGATATAGGTCATTTTACATGATCATATAACATGCATAACTGTGTGGGAGAAAATGTGGTCTACAATGTGAACTATAGTCCATGCTTAATGGTAAAGCCCCAGGATGTGTATATCTATTGCAGGTGATGTGCCACACTAATGAAGGATGTTTATGTGGGAGCTTGTGGGAGGTGTGGGAGGTGGGCATATGGGAATCCCTATAATATTTGTGTAATATTTATGTAATCTAAGTATCTTTTAAAAAATAAAAAAATGATATTATTTTTAAAATTAAATTAAATTAAAATAAATTTTAAAAAATGAAAAACAGTGAGACAGTGGGGAATGAGAGGGGAAAGGTGCTACGGTACAGACTGGACCCCAGATATTGCAGTGATGAAAGGCAAAAGGTCAAAAAAATTTTTTTTATATTTTTCATTCTTTAATATCCCAATCTTTTAATTTTATTTTATTTTTAGTATTTTAAAAGGTTTTTATGTATTTTATCTCTTTCATTTAAACTTATTATTATTTCATTTTCCTATTAATTGTATTCAGCTGTTGTAATGGCTTCATCTTTGAAGAAGCTTTGGATCACAGAAGGGTTTCAACTGGGGTCAGGGAGGATTGTTGGTGTCGGATATCAGGGATGGGGGATGCATGGGAGGAAGTTCACCTGAGAATAAATATAAGGTATATAAAAATGTTCAAATGTTCATGGGGTATTGTTGCAGTGGGTGGAGAATCTCTCAATAAATGAGAGAATACTGAATTCTCATCCTGGAGAGCTCTGTCACATTCTCTAAAGGAGCAGCAACAGTCCCCCAAGTGCAGGGCAGTGACTGGTGGAGGAAGATGATCCACTGATGGGCTCCTGATATTGATGACTAGCCTTATAAGTCTTTGCTCTTGAAATAGAAACTTAGTCTGTTGTTATGTGGTGCCTAAGGGTTGCCTCCTGAGAGCCTCCTTGTTCTCAAGTGTGGCCTCTCTAAGACAAACTCAACATAGTTATTCTCTGCATATCACTCTACCCCAATGGATTGCCACCTATTTGAGAGCAGGGATATATTTCCATTTATTTTTATTATAAAATCTCTGCCTCCCCACAACCAATCCCCCCCTTCAAAAATTGTCCAATGTTTCATGTTACCATTTTTAGGATCAAACATGATCCATGGAACTGAAGTACGTCATTGATGATGTCACACAAGGGTTACTGGAAATCTTGGCACTTATTCAGATCCCACTAGTTCTTTCATGAAGATGGCAATCTGAGATCTGACTGTGGAAGAGCAAAGTTCACTACCAACTGATGGATATTCAAGACTAAATTAGGGTCCCCAACTGGTGAGAGTATGGGATATCCTCTGGTAAGAGGTTGTAGGTGATCTACAATTAGGAGGTGAGATAAAAGTCCTTCAGAGGATGTTCTTGGTTTGCATTCTTCCAGACAAGATGAAGAGGCCTTTCTTTAAGGCTTTAGGGAATGATGGAAGTTAAATTGTCTCTGATTGGTGGGGGCTGGTTTATGAGGAGTGTGATTTCTCCCGGATCAGATTTCCCCTGATTTCTCTTGGACCTGATTTCCCCTGGGGCAGAAAAATAAAAATAAAAAGATTGGAATGCAAGTATGAAGCTCACTGAGAATTTCACTGAAAAAGTACTTCCTCTCCATTAGGAGACAATTAACATTTGAATGAATAAATGAAGAGTAAATGAATGAACAAACACAAGAATTCTACTTTGCATCTGAGGGGCTTTCCAGAATAGGTATAGACAAGTTACACAATTATCAGGACTGTAAGTTAATTATTTTGTATAGATGGAAAAGAAGGAAGTATGGAGGCACCTGGGGCAGAGTTGTGTGGGCCTGTGAAAGAGTGGTTAGGGAGATTTATACTTCATTTTATATTATCTAATTTGATTGAATACATATTTTTTATTACAAAAGTTGTGAACTTACAAAGCAATCATGCATCACATATTGGATCCCATATAATTTCCCATCAATCATACCTTGCATTGCTGTGGAACATTTTTTATAATGGATAAAACAATATTCAAATAATATTGCTAGCAATAGTCCATAACTTTTATTAGGTATATTTTTTCCCATAAATTGCCATAATGTCAATACCATGTATTAGTATTTTACATTATTAAAGTGTATGAAGAAATGCTCTCATGCTTACTGGTAATCATGCTATATCATCTACCTCAGTGTTCACATTATTATACAGTCCCATGTCTCATAAAACTCATCCAAAGTTTATACTCAGTGACTCTCAGTTTCATCACAGAGTTGTGCTGTCTTCCCCTCAATTTTAGAACAGCTCTTTACTTCAAAAAGGACATATTCCAAACCTCCTTATAATCTCCTATTTTTGACCCTTAACATTGATATAGTATCTATGTGACCCTTGACACTACATTAAATTATTACTGTTATCTAATGCACCTAAGTGACATTAGTTGTATTTTCTCATGTATCACCATATTAATACCTTGTAATAGTTACATACATTTATTCTAGTTCATAGAAGAACATTCTTCTTTTTGTACTATTATCCAAAATCTTCATCCACCACCAAGCTCACTATGTTATACAATCCCAAATTTCTCCTTTAGGCTTCTCTCTATTGAATTCTACATCACTAGACTACCCCTTTTAGCCATGATCACACGTATAGATCAGCAGAGTTAGTTTTACTCCCTGTATTATGTTAACATCAACGCTATCAATTTTCAAACATTTGCAATCTTACTAAAAATTCTGCATACATTAAGCATCAGCTCCCCTTTACCAACCTTTGTTCTATCTACTAGTGACCTGTACTCTAGATTTTTAATCCTGAGTTTACCCATTGTATTTATTTCATATTATTGAAACCATGTGATATTTATCCTTTTGTGTTTGGCTTATTTCACTCAACATAATGACCTCACGTTCATCCATGTTTTCATATGCATCCTTATTTCATTTCTTCTTACAGCTGAATCACATTCTATTGTAGGTATATACCACATTTTGTTTGTTTATTCATCAGTTGATAGATACTTGGGTCATTTCCATATTTTAGCAAATGTGAAGAATGTTGCTATGAACATTGGTGTGCAAATGTTAATTGGCATTTTTGTTTTCAGTTCTTCTAAGTATATTCCTATGGAACTTCATACAAAAGTTCTTTATTTAGCTTCTTGATATATGACCAAGCTGTCTTCCACAGAGGCTGCACCATTCTACATCCCCATCAATAATGAATGAGTATTCCTACTTCTCCACATCCTCTCCCGCATGTGTAGTTTTCTGAGTTTTTAAATAATGGCCTTTCTATAAGGTGTGAAATGGTAGGTTTGTCAACATTTCCCTAACACCTAGTGATGCTGAACATTTCTTCATGTGGTTTTTGGCCATTTGCATTTCCTCTTTGGAAAAAAAATGTCAAGTTTTTGCCCATTTTTTAAATTGGGTTGCTTCTTTTTTTATTAGCTTTATGATCTCTTTATATATGTTGGAGATCTAATGCTTATCTAATATGTGATTTCTAAATATTTTCTCATGTTGAGTAGGCTGCCTTTTCACTGTCTGGACAAAGTCTTTTGAAATAAAAAGTATTTAAATGAGAGGAGGTTCTATTTTTCTTTCATTGCTTGAGCTTTGTGGATAATGTTTAAGAAAACACCACTTGCTGCAAAAATCTTGAAGATGTTTCCCTACATTATTTTCTAGGCATTTTATGGGCTTAGCTTTTATATGTAATTCTTTGGTGCATTTTGAGTTGATTTTTGTATAAGGTGTGAGGTAGGGGCCCTCTTTCTTCCTTCTGGATATCGATATTCATTTCTCCCAGGACTATTGTTAAATAGACTGATCCAGCTGGGTAGACATGAGAAGCTTCACAAAAATCACTTGACCATAGATATCATGGCTTATTTCTGAACTCTTATTTCTCTTCCATTCGTATATATGTCTATCATTAAGCCAGTACCAAGCTGTTTTAACCACTGTAGCTAATAATATGATTTGTCAGGAATTGAGAGTCCTCCAACTTTGTTCTTATTTTTAAGATATTTCTGGCTAAATGGGAATATTTACCCTTACAAATAAATTTGATAATTGGCTTTTTCAGTTCTGCAAAAATTCTTTTAGAATTGTTTTTGGGATTGCATTGAATCTGTAAATCAATTTGTATAAAAGTGACATCTTAACAAATTTAGTCTACCAATACATCAACAGGGATTGCCCTTCCATATTTTTAGATCATCTTAGATTTCTTTAAGCAATGTTTTGTAGCATTCTTAATACAGGTCCTCTATCTGCTTGGTTGAGTTTCTTCCTAAATATTTGATTCTTTTCATTGTTATTGAAAATGAATTTTTTCCTTACTTCCTTCTCAGATTGTTCATTAATATTGTATAAAAACACCACTAATATTTGCTTTAATATAGTATCGCATCACTTTGCTTAACTTCTTTACTAGCTCTAGTAGTTTTGTTGTAGTTTTTTGGGACTTTCTAGATATAGGATATCATCAGTGAATAGTGAATGTTTAACTTCTTCCTTTCCAATTTGGATGCTTTTTATTTCATTTGCTTGCCAAATTTCTTTCCTGATAAAAACACACAAAAAGGTAGGAATACAAGATTTCTCAACATGGTAAAGTGTATATATGAAAAACCCACAGCTAACATTTTACTCCATGGTGAAAGACAAAGATTTCTTGCTGATATTGGGAACAAGACAAGGATGCCCAATATCACCATTGTTATTCAATATTTTGCTGGGTGTTCTAGCAAGAGCAACTAGGCAAGAAAATAGAAAAAAGGCATGCAAATAGGAAAAAAAGAAGTACAAACATTGCTCTTCACTGATGATATGATCCTATTTCTAGGAAATCCCAAAAATTCCACATAAAAGCCTCTAGAACTAATAGGTTCAGCAAGGTGGTGGGATACAAGATTAATATTCAAAATCAGTAATGTTTCTTTACATTACTGTTGAGCAACCTGAGGAGGAAGTCAGAAATAATTATATTTATATTAGTGACTAAAAGAATCAACTATTTAGGAATAAACTTAACCAAGTACATAAAGTGCATTAAGAAAACTACAAAACAATGCTAAAAGAAACTAAAGAAGACCTAAATCAATGGAAGGATATTCTGTGTTCATGGATTGGAAGACTAAATATTATTAAGGTGTCAATTCTACCCCAATTTATTTACAGATTTGATGCAATTAATCTCCCACAGCCTTGTCCTGCAAAAATGGAATAGACAAATATCAAATTGATTTGGAATGATAAGGAGCCCCCAAAAGCCAAATATGTCTTTAAAAAGTCTCTAAAGTTAGAGGTCTCTCAATCATGAATTTAAATCATTTTACTTAGGTACAGAGGTAAAACTAAAATGTTCCTGGCATAAAGATATACATATTGACCAATTGAACCAAATTCAGAACTCTGAAATAGATCCTCACATCTATATTGTAAAGTGATTTTTGAAAAGACTTTCAAGACCCCATCTTCCCCCCCAGTTGGGCCAGAACAATCTATCCAGTAGACTGTACTGGGAAAACTGGATATTCATATCCAAAAGAAATAAAGAAGGCCTCTATTTCACACCTTATACAAAAATTAACTCAAAATGTATCAAAGACCTAAAAACAAAATTGAAAAACAAAACTCCTAGAAGAAAATATAAGAAAACAGCTTCAAGGTCTTCTGGTAGGTGATGGTTTCTTAAACCTTACACCAAAATCACAAGCAATAGAAGAAGAAAAAATAAATAAATGGGACCTCCTCAAAATTAAATACTTTTGTTCTTCAAAAGACTTTGTGAAGAAGGTGAAAATGCAGCCTATATCCAGGGAGAAAATATTTGAAAACCACCTATATTTGTCAGCCAAAAGGGGTGTTAATGTGAAATACCAAAAATGGGTTGGTCTTTTTAAAGGGTATTTATTTGGGGTAGAAGTCCACAGATACCAGGCCATAAAGCATTATGTTTCTTCTCTCACCACAGTCCATTGCCACGTGTTAGGACAAGACAGCTGCCGATGTTTGCCAGGGTTCAGCCTTCTTGGTTTCGTCTCTTCCAGGGGCTGCATTTCTCTCCGGGCTTAGCTCCTGTTTCCTCCACAAGGTCAACTGTAGACGATCAGGCGAACAGCTCGCTTCTATTCTCCTGGGGCCTTCTTTCCAACAACAAACTGCTTCTCAAAATCTGCTTCAACTCTGTTCTTGCCATGCTGTTTATATTTCATTCCCCACCCACCAAAGGGTGGGGCTCAACACCCTACTGATGTGGCCCAGTCAACGCCCTAATCATAACTTAATCATGCCCAGATTAACAGATCAGTTTACAAGCATGATCCAATCATATTTTTGGATTCATAATTACATCAAACTGCCCAACTGCAACACCACCTATCATTTAAGAGTTTGGTATCCATGTTACATAAGGAAATCACACAACTCAATGACAAAAAGACAAACAACCCAATTTAAAAATGGGCAAAATACTTGAATGAACATTTTTTCCAAAGAGGAAATATAAATAGCCAAAAATTACATGAAAAATGTTCAACATCACTAGCTTTTAGAGAAATGCTGATCAAAACTACAATGTGGTACCATTCCACACCTTATAGAATGGCCATTATATAAAAGCAGAAAACTATACATGCTGGAGGGAATGTAGAGAAATAGGAATACTCATTCACTATTGGTGGGCATGTATAATGGTGTAGGCTCTGTGGAAGACAGTTAGGTGGTACATCGAGAAGCTAAATACAGAACTGCAATGTGATCCAGAAATCCTGTTACTAGGAATATATTCAGAAGAACAGAAAGCAAGGACCTGAACTGACATTTGCACACTCATATTCATAGAAACATTATTCACAATTTCTAAGTTTTTGAAACAGCCCAAGTGTCCATCAACTGATGAATGGATAAACAAAATGTGATATATACATACAATGGAATATTATTCAGTTGTAAGAAGAAATGAAATCAGGATGAATGTTACAACATGGATGAAGCTTGAGGACAGTACAGTGAGTGAAATAAGCCAAACACAAAAGGACAAATATTGTATGGTCCCACTAATATGAAATAAATAGGATGTGTAAACTCACAGAGGTAAACTCTAGAGTATAGGTTACTAGGAAATAGAATGTGTGTTGAGATTGGGAACTGATGCTTTTTTGTGTAGAATTTTTAGTAAGGTCTATTGTAAAAGTGTGGAAATTGAGTTGATCGTAACAGATTATAGTGTGTATCACTAACATTGCTGGTTTATAAATGTTGCTGAAATGAGTAGCCTGTGGATGTAAACATCAATTGAAAGGTAGCTATAGAATAATCTAGAGACTGTAACATAGTCATTTTGGTGACGAATTTTGTGGTTAATAGTATAAGTATGTTCACTTACAAAGTATTAAGAATATGTTGATACACAGGAATATTACAACAAATATAAATTATGAATGATATTTAACAGTAATATTGTAATATTTTTGCAATAATATCAAGGAAAATATATCAATTCTAAGGGACAAGAATGGAGGATAATGGAATATGGTATTTTTCCTTTTGTAGAAATGAAAATGTTATAAAACCGAGATGATGACAGCACGACTCTGTGAGAGAGACACTGAGTATACACTTTAAAAGGATTTTACAAAGAATGGGACTATATAACACAATGATTCCTGTGGTGGAAGATGTACTGTAGCTAACAGAACAAATGTGAAAATATCCTCTCATGAACTATAATACATAACACTAATATAGGTTGTTAAACATTTGGGCTGGGCAAAAATATGCCAATTTAAGATATGGACCATAGTCGATAATAATATTTTGACAATGCTCTTTTATAGTTTTTTACCAAATGTTTCACAGCAATGAAAGGTGTTAGTGGTGGGGTGACATACGGAAGCCCTATATGATGATATGCATGTTTGTTTTGTAAGTTCACATCCTTTACTACACACTAGTAAAGTGTGTATGTTCATTTAAGAATGATGTACTTCAATAAACTTTTTGACTAAAAAAGAAAGGCTGCTGTATTTTGTCAAAAGTCTGTTCTGCACTGAGATGATCAAGTTATTTACCTTCTTCAATTTATTAATGTGCTTTATTACACTGATTTATTTTCTTATGTTGAAATACACTTGTATACCTAGAATAAAACCCTCTTGATCATAAGGAATATTTCTTTTAATATGCTGTTGGATTTGATGAGCACATATTTTTTTGAGGATATTTGCATCTATATTCATTAGGTAAATACATCTGTAATTTTCTTTTTTCATTTTATCTTTATCTGGCTTTGGGATTATGGTGATATTGACCACTAGTTAGTATAGTTTGGTAATTTCAATTAAATTTAATCTGAAAATCATTTCGCAGTTGTACTAGTCACATTTCAAGGGAATATATAAAATGTTTTTCTAAGATACATAGAATAATTATAAAACAAAGGGCAGTTCATTAACCAAATCATAAGAAATAGAACGAAATCAGTAACTTTGAGGCATTCTGCATGCACTGCACTCATGTCCCCTTCCCTCATATCCAGACATAATTAATACACTTATTTTTGTGATTATCAATCATTTGCCTATTATTAAATGTTAATTTTAAGTTCCCCAAACACTATGCTCAATTTCTGATATATTTTCTACTTGTTGCATTTGTACCATGTCAGTGTATGTTTGTTTACTGAAGTTTTCTCCTATGCCAAGTACAGTGTTACATGTTTAACTGGAAGCCTCACATTTATTTTATTTAATTTCTCTCCATGAAAAACCCTATCAGGTGTTTAATGATCAGATATATAGGCAAAAGTTTTTCAGGAGCTATATACCAGTAAGAGGACTAGAATGCAAGTCCATCTACCTCCAAATCACAATCTTAAATATCTTACTTTGCAACACCTTTTATAATATCTGAAATTCTATTTTGAATTATTCATTCTTTTAAATTCATATTGCTTGTTAAATGGAATTCCTGTGATTTTCAAATTCCTCTGTAGTATGTTATACAATTGTAGAGAGTTAACTTACGTAACAAGGATATCACTCCTAAAATATGTTATTACTTCAATCTTAGGCTGGTGTTATTGTAGGAAATAGGGGGCACATACTTTAAAAGATGTCTGAGTGTTGCCTTAGTTTCTCTAAACCTAATTTAACTGATATCACAAGACCCTCAAGGACAAGCCTGGACAGAGCACACCAGAGTGACGGCCACAGTGAAGTCTTCACACATTCAAAGATTCCTGTCATTTCTAGGTTCCCACTCCTCAACAAGAAAAGAAAACCAGGGACCATCACACAATTTAGGAGAGGCTCTATAAAGGTAAAACTAGTTCAAGAATACACCAAAATGGTAGTATTTGTTTGATCTCAGAAAATTAACCTAAAAAATAGATTTTTGGAAAGATGAGGGTAGATGAAGTTTCTCATATATGATGGGGTGTAGGATGGATGAAAAAGAGAGACATGCATGTGTTTACAAACAGAAATATGTACCCACAATAATCAGCCAATGCAGTTAGAAGTGGGAAATTCTACAGAAAGAGGAACAGGGGCTGAGGCTAGAAAAGGAGTTTTGCTGTTTGTCACAATAAACATTATAAATTATTTTTATACTCTAAGTGAGGATAACTTGGTTACAATTTAAAATAAATAAAGAATGAAAATAGTACAGAGTGAAATCATACAAAGTAGGTGGTTTGATTAAAGAGACTTATTTGTATCTGCAACAATACTGCAGGAAACTTCCCCTCATCCCTTGCAAACACATTCACATAAAGGAGGACAGAAAAGAGCCTCATTTCATAGGTTTTTCTAGTTATTTTTCCACAATTACTATTGTTAATTTTTAATCTATGAAAGTAAAGTTATTGCGTTGGACAGATGATAAAAGTGTATAGAGAAAGCCCTGGGTGTTCCTTAGAGCCCCCCAAAAGTGCTTTCTTAAGTTTCCTCTTTATCTTTTGACATTTTAAATCCCCACCAAAGCACTTAACCCAGGGAACCAATCAAGCCCCTAGTTCATTTCCTTTGGCTCAATAAAAATTAAAGCTCTCCTGTCCTAAAGCTTTCATGTAAGATGTACAAACCCTGGTCTAATCTGTAGAATTCAGAAAAATTTGCTTTCTATGTCTAAAAAAATCCTTTTCCATCCCTAGAGCTCCAAAGCTACTTCCATTCTGACTTCCTTTGCTGCAGTAATACTTTGGTGTCCCAAGTAAAATGCCATATTCTGTGTACTCTACTCTAATTATTCTTTCAGAGATACATATAGACAGGAAAACAGACAAAAAGGATGTATATGTACATGAAAAAGTACATTGAACAAAATATATTTAAAAACGTTTATTCATTATTGACCTCAATGATCTATAAGCACTGAATCACAACAGCTATTACCAATAATAATATTATATTTTTATTACTAATATTTCAATGTATTCTTTTCAGATTTTTTCATTTCACATGGTGAATATTTGTTCTTGTTTTCTTTGTTATCATTATATATTACTATTTATAAATTTTGATCCATCTATTCTTAGACTTCTGCTTCCCAGTTCATATAATGTCCAGCTGTTGTTTCTCTTTAAGGTAGTTGTTCTTCTCAGTTGCCTCATGGCCCCTGTGTTCATTTACCTTGGAGAAAGTTGGGAGGGGATGGTTACCAGACCCTGATTGATGCCAGACAAAAGTGAGTTCAAGAAAGGGGAGGGGAAGGAATAGCCTCTGGGCAGAGAGGCTGCAGCAGCCCAGACCCTATGGACGCTCACCTGTAAAGTCTTAAAGTCCAAGGAAATCTTCATGTCAGGGATTCACTTTCAAGCCTCAAGGAACATGCAGCATTGGGATCAGACAGGAATCCACAGGTTGTGGGGCCTTGGAGAAAAAAGGGTGTGTGTGATTGTCTGGGAACATCATTCCCTACTTTTGTCCCTGTTCCTCACCCAGCAGGGCTGTTGTGCAGCACTGACTTTACTCCTGTTCACACTACTTTTAAAGACCTGAACTTTGGCACTGATTCCTGGTGTTAGGTCAGGTAGACAAAGCTTTTCAGAAAGCAATGAGTGAGGAGAGCCCAGTGCAGAACTGAAAGCAAGCATTAGTGTTTGTGTGTAGTGGAGAAAGTGAGAAACTAGTTACAGCTTGGTGAACAGTCTGCCTTCCACACCCATGAGAGCAAAGCTGAAGGCTCCAAGGGACAACACTGGGACAGGACCCTGACACTACATATGCTCTGGGAACCATTTCTGATAAAAAGCTGGTGAGGTGGAACAGGACTTCAGAGGAAAATCCCTGGGAGACCACGGAGTAAGTGAACTCCTGCTCAAGCATGTGGCTTCTCCCTGACCATCATAGGATCTTTAGAGTTGGCACTAGTGAGAAGGCATGCACAGGATCCTGTCTGGCACTTGCAAAGATGGGTGACTTTGGGATTTTGAGAGTCTACGCTGGTGACTATAGAGAGCAGAGGGGAGACAGGACATACCAGCATCACTTAAACCATCACACCCCTGAATTTCTGGGTGCAATTCCTGCTCAGAGAAGAAAGGATGTGTCAATGTTCACAAAGGAAGTCAGAAATTTTATCTGGTTCTGCTCATGAGCCTGTTCAGATCTTAAGCCAAGGCTAAAGGTGAAATAGGAAATGTAGTCTGCTTTCTTCACCCCACAGGAGTTTGGTTTATAATCTCTATATTGTAGAGGACATATGGGGCAACAGTGGAGATAGGGTGACAAAGTCTAAAAACCCTGACTCCTTCTAGTCCCTGGCCAGGAGTCACTGATGTCAGAGACATTCTTGAGCCTGCTGGGACTAATTGTGGAAGTTTCCTCCTCTGGTCCTTGGATACCAAATAAATGATGGCATTTTTCTCAAAAATCCTATGAAATGATAACTACAGTTATGATCACAGCATATTTATTCATAATAGCCCCAAATTGGAACCAGTCCAGATTTCCATCAATAGGAGAATATATAAACAATGGGTAATAATTCATACAATTGAAATTTTACAAAATATTAAAAAGAATTAGCTACTGCTATATACAACATTCTTATCCTGAAGAATGAAAGAAGCCTTACCCAAAAGAGTTAATAAAGAATGATTTGATGGATATGAACTACTTAAAACAGGAAAAGCTTATCTGTGGTGAAAAACAATCAGAACACTGGTTGCCTTTGTAGGAATAGAAATTGGATTTAATAGGTGGAGGTTGACATGAAAGTATATCAATATTTTCAATATTAATATCAATATTCTATAACTTGATAGGGGTTTGGTTGAAGAGGTATATATTGTTACTCATCACTGAAGATATGTCTATTTCATTGTATGTAAATATTAAGTAAAATTGACTATAATAAAAATATTGAACTCTACAGATACTCATTCTGAATTATTTAGGTATAATTTACTGATGTCTGCAACTTTGCATGAAATAGATAAAAATAAGTTGGTTCAATTTATAAATAGGGTATTGATAAGGCATGTGCATTCAAATGTTAAGAATAGAATATTCTTCTAAGTGTAGAATATTGTGGGCAATAAGTATCAGCTGTAAAATTCTTTCAGCTTTCCATTATTTTTGAAATATTTCATGATTAAATATTGGAAAACCAAACCTTACTGAGTTCCTTCTTATATTCATGTTTTCTGGAAGTCATTAAGCAAAGAGATGAAAGTTCAAGGTAACTGAATCTGTTGGGTTCATGACATAAATGGAGAAAGAAGTCTGTAAAAAGCATGGCCAATATACTATTGGAACATTCTCCAGCATTGCAGCAATCCTTTAGGGACTAAAGGAAACACAATGCCTTCCATGTTCACTCCGTTCCTTCTTCACAGCCTTCTGGACAGGTGGAGGGAGGCCTTCCTCAGACAGATCAGAGAGTGCCACAGAGCACAAGGAGCATGGATATGACCGTGTGAAGGACAAACAGCTCAATGAGCGTGCCCAGTTAGGGCAATTGTTAGTACTGCAGAAGAAAACAGACGTTCTGCTGGTTACTCCCCCATGAAGAACTACTAGTGTATACTCACATATTCCTCTTTTTTATTTTTATTTATTTATTTTTAATTGTGGGTAAAAATCGAATTTTTCACAATACATACCAATATTTGTAAAATGATATATAAATACATATGCATATATGTGCATTAGTTTACATAAATATTATTTGTTTTATATATATATATATATTTTAAGGTGCTTAGATTACCTAAATATTATCTGCTTTAGTAAAGAAGAAATGCAGTAATTAAGGCTGAGCATACCTTTCTCCATGCCCTTCTTTTGCAGATCCAGAACCTGTGATAATGGTTTTAATTAGGTCTCTGATCAAAGTCCATTCTTTTTTGGGATTGAAGAGGTCTGCATCGTTTTCAACATCTGTAACTCTTGAGTTTTTCTCTTTCTACTCTGGTGTTCTGCATACAGATTTTACTACCTGGTGCACTCTGTCACAACCTAACTTCTTTTTTTGTCTGTCAGTGGTCACAGTTCTTTCTGGGATTCCCATAGTATTTATCTGCATCACTGAGCTCCTGATGTTCTCGGTCTTGTCAAGACTCTGAGCATGTGAATTTTGACATTTCCTTCCTGAACTCAAAAGTGTTCAGCTTGGCATTTCTCTTTGTTTAATTGACCAGAGATTAGAAAAGGCAGAAGTAGATTGGAAGAAGGAGACCTGAATCTTTTCCTGGGACCCAGACAAGACATGGTAAGAGCAGCCTCCTCAGCAGGGTCAACATTGAAGGCCAAGGGAAGTAGGGACCAGCAGAAGGAATGGGAGAAGGGGAGTCTCCTCTTTGTGCCCAAACTCCTCTGTCTGCACAGACCCTGGATCCAGGCTATCTCTGCCCCCACCTGTCTGGCCAATGCCTGCCTGAGGTTCAAGATAAATCACAATAGGATATTTGTGACGTTTCCCTAGTTCCCAAACCTGTGACTCTGCAACCTGATTCCTTACCTGGATGTCTGTCCTTGCCTGCCAAGGGTACATCCCCCTCCATCTCAATGATGCTCATCCCTGTCTAGTAAGGAGAAATCCAGTTTGTAGGTGAATTTATATGCATCAGCATCACATTGCCATTTGGAACAGGGCAGATCTCCAACACGGTGTTCATAGCACAGGGCACAGGGATGAGGAAGGAACTTCTAAGTCCATCATGGAGGCTGCTTAAGCACAGGAGTAGTAGCCCCTCCCCTCCTCCACTGCCTATGTTCCATCCCTCTGAAGCCATGTCCCATGTCTACAGACCATGTTTTCCATGGTGGCAGTAAAAAACCACAGCAAACCCTTTTCTTTTTTTTTATTTATAAGCATAGAAAACATTTCTTCTTGTTTGTCTTTATTTAATAAAGTGAGGTATTCCTGGGTCAATGTCTAGAAAAAGATAAAAATCCAGAAATATGAATCAGTATTGAGGGTTGATTATGTCCTGTGCTTGTCTAGTTGAAAAGGAAGCAAAGAGGTTGATAATTTCATTTGACAATATTAAGCTTTTATTGACACACATGCCAAAGTCCAGGGTCAACAAAAGTAAAATTAGCCTTTTGTTGGGACCCTGATAGACTGCTCTTTGGGTATGAGTGTAAAGCAAAAGTAAAAGAGTACTTAAAAGCTCAATTCCTCAAATTAAATGAAATTTGTCCTGGATTGATGATGTCCACAGGGACTGGAAGAAGCAAAATGAAGTCCCCTCTGAAGGAGATTAGCACCACTGTAGGCCTCACTTCATTTCTATAGTTTTAAAATATAATGTCAAACATATAATTAAAAAAATGACAACGTATAAAAGGAAACAAGATAATATGAGTGAGAAGAAACAAAATCACACACTGGGAACTCCAGATGCTGGCAAATTAGATGAAGAATGTAAAATAACAATACTTATTATCTTCAAAGACATAAAAGATAAACTTAAAAATTATAATAGTGTACTGGAAAGTTTAAAAAAAGACAAAGAAATATATATATATATATATATACCCACACACTCTAAAACTAAAAAAATAAAAATGCAATTGAATAATGAAGAACTCAGTGAATAAGAAAAATAGGTTAAATATATCAGAAGAGAGAATAATGAACTAGAAGAATAAACCTTGAAAAATATAAAAAATGAAACCTAAGAAAATAATGGAGAAATTGAAGAGAATGATAGAATAATAGGGAATACAATGAGAAATTACAACATATATTTCAGTGGACATACTAGAAGAAGACTAAACATAGAATATGGCGGTAGCTATATTTGAAGAGATCATGTCTAACAATTGTCAAAAATTGATGAGACATTGATTTATAGACCCAACAAAACCCAGAAGGAAAAATCAAAATAAATGCACATGTAGGCATATTGAAAACTTAAAAGAAAATCTTAAAAGTAGCTAGAAAATAAGGATATTACCAGTAAAGAAGTAAAAATTGAAGAGCTGACTAACAACACCAACAATGAAAAATAGAAGGCAATGACATGAGATCTTTACACTGCTAGTAGAAAGTAACTGCCAAAATAGAATTCTATACTGAAAAAGTCCTTCAAGATGAAGTAAAACAAACTCTTTTACAGACAAGTAAAAACTGAGAAAGTTTGCCAGCAGCAAGTAATTTTAAAAGACATGTGAAAGGGCCTTCTTCAGGCAGAAAGAAATAACCCCAGTTGGAGGATCCAAGATTCAGGATAGATTGGAAAACAATAATTGTTAATTAAACTCAATAAATAGTTAATAGATAAAGTAATAGTAATGGTATCTGTCAGAACATCAATAAAGTATTAAAACATATGATAATATATTTCATAATTTGTGTAAATGGATCTAAAATGTTTTAAAATGCATTATTTGTGAAATCAAGAAAGAATAATTAATGTAAGATTTGATAAAGCAAACAAAAATATTGTAATTTCTCAGTTAATATCTAAAAGAATATTAAAATAGTGCATCTCATCCAAATAAATAAAAGAGAAAAATTCAACAAAAATAATCAGTCCAAAAGAAAGCCCTCAGGCATTCAGGAAGAAAAGAAGAACATAGAACAGAGATCACAAATAGTACATGAAAAAAAAAAAGGCAGATTTAAATAAGAATTTATATGGAATTTTATGTTATATTTAATTATATTTAATATACTTATAATTAACATTTATAATTAATGAATATAAAAGTTCCTCTTAAACAATCAAAATTGTAATGTGGATGAAAAATAAATATATCTATACAGATATAAGAAAGTCATCTAAGACATACAGCAAAGTGAAAATTTTGAAAATAATATAACATGTAAAACTTTAAAACTAGTAAATTTTATTTCACTTTGACAATATTAAACAAAACATACTAAGAAAAATATTAGAAATTGAGTGTCTTTTCATAGTGATAAAAGGTTTGAATTCCCTGGAAAGCATAGCATTTTTTTTAGAAATTGTGTGATAACAAAAGAATCAGGCATACCATACATGATTTCAATACATCGTCCCACCATCAATACCTTACACTGTTGCAAAACACTTGTTACAAATGATGAAGAAACATCATCATAATATTATTGCTACAGCTATCTATAGTCCAGAGGTTATATTTGATGTATTTTTTCCACAAACCATCCTATTATTAACACCATGTATTAGAATTGAATATTTGTTATAGTTCAGGAGAATTATATTTGTGTGTATATATATATATAATATTTATACTGTTAACCACAGTCCATCATTCACCATGGGATTCACTGTGTTATAGGGTCCTCTGCCTTGTACAATTGATCCAAAATTTACTTCAGTGGCTCTCAGAATCATCACAGAGTTGTGCTGTCATCAGTTCTGAAAACAGCATTTTAAAATGTGTGCACAATGAATAGCATTGCTTTTGAAAAGTGACAAAAGTACGGTAAGTCACAGGTATGAGGACTTTTTTTTACAACTCTCAACTACTGATAGAATAAGCAGAGAAAATGTAATGAAGATATTGAATATTTGATCACTGTGAATAATAAATTTAACTTAATGCACAATATACAGAACAGCACAATTCACTTTTCCCCATTCACTTAAGCAAGAAGGAGAAGGAGGCTACAGTCTTCCTGACATAGGCAGTACTGAGCAGGGAAGGAAGGTGGAGGAAAAGAGAAGGGGGCAGATATGGACTTGTTCTGATGGTGGGGCACAGGATATGCTGATGGGATGCATGTGGTGTGGAGGGAAAGTGACAAGTCAGGAAAGATGGCAAAGTTGTTACCAGAACCCCTGTCAGGTGGAGTTCCTGAGCTCTTCCATCATGATGGCATGCTAGACATCCACATGGAGGCATCCTGATTCTGCTGTGCATCTATCAGGACTGCATGGAAAGGAATGGGATGGATAAATAAATGTGGGAGTACATGCCAGTATAACTGGTGTTTAAAGTCAAGGTGCTCCTGCAAGGAAACATAGTGCTGAAGAAGGAAAGGAGCCCAAGGACTGAGCCCAGAGGAAAGGCTTTGAAGAAACAGAGAAGCTATCAAAAAGGCAGAGGGGAAAGTGTAGTGAGGTCAGATGAATAACAAAAAAAACAAAAACAAACAGGAGAATGTAGTGAACCAGAAACTAATTGTATTCAAGCAGATAAGAATGACTGTGTCAAATGCAATGGATGGAGTAAATTAGAAAAGAAAAATTTAGGGGTAATGAAAATGTTCTAAAATTGGATCTTGGTAAGGGCTCCATAATTCTACATTTACAAAAAAAAAATGTATACTTAATTTTATGAATTTTACATCATGTCAATAATACATCAATAGTTTAAGAAATATTCTCATACACCTGCCATTTGATTAAGCTTTTCTACTGCCATGTATTCACACAGGGGAAATGAAAACACATGTTTATAAAAAGGACTTGTACATAGAAATTCATAATGTGTGTATTCATAATGCTCCAAACTGGAAGCAATGGAAAAATCCACCAAGAGGAGACTAGATGAATATTTTGTAACATAGTATTCAATGACATAGGGGAAAAAGCAGAGAGAAATGCTCATCCACACAGCAGTATTAACAAATTACAAAAAATTATTTTGAGCTAATGACACATGCACCAGAGTTTATTCTGATTTATTTCATTTTTATGAATTGCAAGAAGTAGAAGAAATATTGTTTGGTGATAGAAATCAAAACAGAGGCTGCTTTGGGGGTTGGGTATCAATTAAAGCTACAGGAGTAATTTTCTGGATCAATGGAAAGAAATGATTCATATCTTGATAGAATTTTTGGATACTGTGGAGTATGGGGGAGTGAAAAGTTTTAAAAATTTGACAATCATTCAGTTAAGATTGGCACATTTCACTTTGTTTTAATTTTACGTCTCTTTAATAATTAGAGAGAAAGAAAAATGATCATTAGAATGTAATGGAGACAAAGATGTCTTATTTTCCAAGTCTCCCCTTCTCCACCTATCCCGAGACCCTCTCACTGATGACCTGTTCAAGCTGCCAGTAACTGTGTGTTCCAGGTGGAATTCTGGGGAGTTCTCTGTGGTTTGTTGTGGTTGACAGATCCATGGTTACTGGGAAGAGCGCTGTGGCTAAAGTGCCATAGAAGGGCTGTGAACCTAACTCCTGACACTGGGTGATCATTGGGATGCTGCAAGAGGTGGTGATGGAACTACTGTCAAATGACATGAGTCCAGTCTTCACATTCCACAGCCTCCATCTGTCATCAGCTTACTGGTGAGTCCCCTATTGTTGTTCAGACTTGTCCAGTCTATTAAAAGACAGATTTATATAAGATGAGAAAAGAAGCTTACTAACTTACTGGCTGCATTAACTGGAGAGTAATGCCCAGATACTTAGTTTGTTCTCAGAGTTTTGCAGAGACTGTGCCATCTTTAGATACAAAGCTAGAGAAAGAGACTTAAAAAAATACCCAGTCTTGTAGATATCTACAGAAAGGCAAAGACAATGAAAGAGATGCTGATAAGATTAACGTCACTGACCCCAAAACTAGAGAGAGTACCAAAAGATCAAAACTAGAAGAGGTGATAATGGAGATGCTAGATATACTGATGTCTCCCAAAAAGGTCTTGAGAACAACAACAGCACAAGGCATTTTCCAAACCCAGCATTTGGCCCCCATCAACCCTCTGATGGCCTTTCCCATGGGGATGGTTCTGGGAGTTCAAGCAGTGCTGTCACCTCCCCTCCACTCAGGCTTCCAGATCTTCCAGGCTGTATTAACCTCCAGCCTCCCTCTGAAGGTCCTGGAGGCCAATGGGCCTGTCTCCATTGACTGGAGTCCCTCCACCTCCTCATCATGGACAAAGCAAAGGTCATTTCCTTCTTTTAGATGGAAAAACTCTCAACTTCCATAAAAACACCAGGAAATGGAGGACTTTCTTTCTTTTCAAAAAAGTTTGAATTATCTCCCTGTAGGCAAAGAAAGTCCTACTATTTAAACCCTTACTCAAATTGAAACTTCATCAAACTACATATCCCACAACATTATTTCTAAGTTTTATTTACAGCTTATTTGTATCTTTTTTTTTTTTAGATTTTATTTATTTACTTATTTATCCCCCCCGATGCTTGTGCTCGCTGTGTCCATTTGCTGTGTGTTTTTCTGTGTCTGCTTGTCTCCCTTTGTTGGGTCGTCTGGCTGCGTCAGCTCACCGCACCACGTGGGGTGGCTTGCCTTCACCAGGAGGCCCTGGGAAGTGAACCCGGGGCCTCCCATATGGTAAACAGGAGCCCTATCGATTGAGCCACACAGCTTATTTATATCTTAAGAGACTTTAAGTGATCTATTTCTACTTTATTATTCTATCTATATATTATAAATATTGCAGTTTAGTTAAATATATATACTGTTTAGCCATAGGAGACATTTAAATATGAGCAACAATATTTTTTGGCATAGTTGAATTTCTAATAGTCACAACTCCTAAATAAATTCAGCTTTATTTTTTTAACTTAGTATGTATTATTTAAAACATTACAAAAATAAATGTTTCTTTTAGGGTATAAACTGTATTCTTAGAATTTTTATCATTTAAATTTTATATTCTAAAATAAGAAATGATAAAACACAAAATTGGCACATGTAGATGGATTTTCTTTCTCTGCCATGTGCTCCACTGAGAGTTTTCTGACCATGAAGAAATCTTCCTTGGACAGTTTGTAGAAACCTCCACATCCCACCCCTCATGCTTCTCCCTCTCCATCTGACACACCTCAAAGAAAAGCTGAGGGAGCAGTAGGGGTTTCTCTTCCACAGAAATAGCTGGCATCCCCAGAATTAGTAGTTTCAGTCAGAAATGACATGCCTTCTCTAGACAATGAGCTCCAACTGGGGATTATTAGTGATGACAGAAGGAAAGCAGGAAGTGACACTTGAGGAGGTTGGGTAGGGAAATAAGACAAGTGACAGAAAATCATGACAAAATTGAGCTGGTATCTGAGTATAGAATGGTAAAGATGAGAAAGAATTTTGCTGTCCTAGTGGAGCTGATATTTAAAGGGGCAAGATACTGAACAGGAAAATTAAATAGAGCACAGAGGATGCCATGTGAGGATAAAGTAAAGGAGAAGAATGCTCAAGGAAAGGAAGGATTGATGGGTGTGGGAAAGGGGGGCTTGGGATGAGAGGTCAGGGAATCCCCTGTAAACAGTGGACACCTGATCAGTGAACCTACCTGGGGACAAGCACTGCAGGCTGAAGGCACAGGACAGGAGATGGCTATGAAGGGAGAGTAAGAGTGGTGAGTTTGAGGATCAGCCAGAGGCCCAAGAAGACTAAATGCAGTGAATGAATGGTGGCCAGAGGGATGGCGGTAAAAGCTGTCACCAGGGTAAAGAGTTTAATTTTAATTTAAGAGAACAGTGGCTCTTATGAGGAGGAAAAGGGTATAGAGGAAGAACAGGTGGAGACCCTGGCAGGGACTCTGTAAGATGAGGATGCTGATTGCTACACTGGCATGAGACTGTGGGGAGAGCACTGGAGACAGAGACAGGGGCTCAGCTCCAGGGCCTGTTCTGCAGAGACATATAGGCTGCAAAGGCCTCTGTGTGTTCCTTCCTTCCTTCTTTTTGGTGAGAGTTTTGTTCTCCACCAGAGTCTGTCCTCAAATATCTGGTGGTCCTGAACAGACTTTCACATCCCTGTGTTTGGGAGGAACAACTGAATGGGACTCAGTGTGCCTGCATGGGACCTGTGTCTCTCAGGTCTCCTGGATGCTCACTGACTTAGTACCCATGCGGATCTGTGGCCTTTTCCTTGGGCAGCTTCAAAGCTCCACCAAAGCATCCTCCAGACTCCTACCTGGGTGTAGTGAGCCTGGCCACCAGCATTCTGGGAAGTACGGAAGGGCAACAGGAGGTGGGCTCAGTCTACAGGCTTTCCTTGGGGCTCTGCTTTCAGTGAGCTTCTTACCCCCTCCTCACCTATACCCACATCTTTCAGTTCAAAGCCTTTATCTTGTCTTTCCCATCTAGTGTAAAGCTGGGGTGGAGAAGGGAACAATCTGCCTATGCAGATTCAAAGGAAATCCATATGTCTAACTTTTCTCTTCCATGGGTTACTTACTATTTTTTACTTACAATTTCTGCCTAATAACAGAACAATTGCATTCCGTATTGGTCAGGGCATCCAGAGCCCACTGGTCTAAGCAGTCATTGGTTCAGCCTGCTGTCTTTCTGACTACCCAAGATTGCCAAGAGCCCATCCCTGAATTGCTGGAGCCTAGGTCCAGTTTAGTAATGGGTGGCACCTTCTTATCTCTGGCCATGGAGCCTGCTGGTTTCTTTGGAGACAGTTCAATCTCAGTCCCCACCTCAGACTATCAAAGTGGGTCCTTCAAACATGGCTTGGGCTTGGGTCATGGCTTGGGGTCTGTACTGGATGGAGATCAGGGCTGGCACAGAGGGCAGAGTGGTTCCCAGGGAGAGACTGGGCATCTATGTAGGGTCAGATGATCCTGCTGATCTGCTGGAGAGCCCCATCCTCAGTGTGAGGTTTGGAAAAAATAGGCATCCAATGTGGGGGCTTCAGGCTTGGAGGACCCCATAAGTGTGGTGAAGGCAGTCATGGTCAGTGTGTGTCTGTAAAATGGGTGCTCATGGTGGCTGGTAAGGGCTGGATTTTGTCCTGCATTTTAAACATCAGGGAAGGTGGGTGGTGGAAGATTCCATGATTTTCTAATTTCCAGCCTAAGCTTTTTGGTGCCAGAATTAAACTCTAGTATGACACTTACACCTTTGTTTACCTGCTGGGAAACAGAACAGCCTGGGATCCCATTGGCCAACAATGTCCCTTTCTTTTTGTTGGGATTCAGGCTTCCTCCTAGTAACAGGCTATTTGTGGTTCCCATTGGCTGGGGCTAAACCGACTTAGTAATAATGATAATATCCCTTATTACATTGAAAGTTTAACTATTGGCAGGCATTTAGTTCAGCTGTTGTTTATGTAAGGAGTAATCACTTACATTTTTTAACTTTTCATTTTGAAATAATTTTAAACTTAGTGAGAATTAGTGAAGACTTCAGTGAATAGAATGGTACAAACAAAAACCCATTTATCTTTCACTCATATAATGGTAAAAAAAGTTAACATTTTACAGTCTTTACCCTATATCTCCCAACCTGTCTTTTTTTTCTTGAACATTTTCTTCTGAACTTTCTAAGCAAGTTGCCAACCTGTTGACTTACCACCCCCAAATATGTTACAGTTTGTCCTTCAAATCAAGAAGACTCTCCTACATTTAAAAAATTGCCCATTAATTATTTTTTAAATTAATAGGATACATCACTACCATCCATTCAAGTTTCACCTCCATTCGGGGTCCACCAATTGTCCAGTTATGTCCATTACAACAAAAGGACACAGTCCACATATAAGCATTGCCTTTAGCTGTCATGTCTCTTAAGAATCCTTCAATCAGAGAAGTGTATATCTTTCCCTTATTTTCAGAAACAATATTTATGAAGGATATAGCTCAGTATGGGTTTCTTTAATGCAAGGATTCTTAATAAGGGATCCATAAGTTTAAATTGGAATTCAAAAACACATTATTCTTCTGGGAACATGTTGGTGTGGGTGTGATATATTTATTAAATAATATACTGTATAGTGTGGACTTAGGAGTCTGTGATTTTCACCCTTCTGGCAAAGGGATCCATGGAACAAAAGAGATTAAGAGCCTCTGCTCTAATGTTTCCATGTGATTGGACATACGTATGTATCTTTAGTAGGAATACCACTGAAGGGATGCTATGTTCTTCCCTGTATATCATATTGGGGAGTTGGGGAGGTCATGATGTCCATTTGCCTATTGCTGGTGATGGTAACATGATCCTTTGGATGAAGTGTAGTCTGCCAGGCTTCTTCATAGAGTTATCTTTTCATTTCTGTAAGGAGTAAGAATATTGCAGGGATTTATTTGAGAATGTGTGAATATCCTGAAACTTCTCAAACTTTACCGTGTTTTATTAGCATGCATTAGTAATTCTTGACTAAGAAAATTATTACCATAATGTTTGCAAAATAAGACTTTCAAACTCAATCATGCCTCTCCATTAGTTGGTAGGCATTTTATTGAAAGAAGAGCTTCCCCTTCTCCCTCATTTACTATTTATGAGTATCAGTGTGAACACAAAGATTCCTATATTATTGCTATCTTTATTTTCATGTTCATACTACCCAACTTGATTGCTTGGAGCCACTTAAAGTTGTTTCTGTGTCTTTCTGTTATCTCACCATCGTTGAGCACTTCTTTAATTTATGGTACAATGAGTTCCAAATTCTTTTATTTTCACAGACTAGATTCAGCAATTTCTTCAGGAAAGTCTGTTTCTTTTTGAGGAATAATTACAATAATAGCATAATAAAATGTATTATTGAAATTTCTAGTAGGTATTTTATTTGGAATGATTTCTGTCAAAAGAAAAAGAGCTAGGGGGACTTTAAATTTTCTTATATTAAATTCCTCTAATTGTCTTGCATGACTATTATCACATTAATAACTCTTGTCTTTTAAATTGCTTCTATGTCTCAGTAGAAATAGTCAGCCAATTAAGGCAACTTTAAAATTTCTTTTGAAACAACAACCCTCCATTTCATCTTAACTTAATACCTCTAATAATAAGGTCTCATCTCTTTAAATTCTTGTCTCTGGGCAGAGGTTTTCTTCATAAGGATTTTAGTGCATGGAAAGAAAGTTAAAGTGGACTGACTGATTAAGGTATTATAATTGAATTTATAATTATATTTGAAATGACCAAAGTCCTCAAAATTATTTTATTTTTTCATATATATTTTCTCAAGAGGCACTTCTATGATAGGGACAGCTAAGCAAGCCAGTTTCAAGGGCTTTTGATTAAATTGATTAATCAAGAACAACAGAAAATCATAATGCTAAACACCTCTGTAAATACATTTGACTTGGTCTGTGTGTTTTATGGGATTTTATAATGCAAGATGGATTCTTATCTATGAGAAGTCCCCTCTTAAGGATTCATCCCCACATGTTGACATGCACAGTTAAAATACCTAGAAGAGAGAACCACTTGAAATACCTTTTATTACTTATTAAGTATGTATGTATGTAAGTATGAATGTATATATTTAGAGACAATTCTGTCACATATTCATTTGTAGTGAATGAAAAATTATACTAGCAAACAAATGTTTTTAAATAGGGGAAAAGGTGCATCCTGTTCCAAATGCCCATCCATCCAACACCCTAAACCAGTAATGCTTCCTTGTCATACTGTCATAAGAGCATTCTCAACTTTGTCTTTTCAACTACATATCTGCAAATCTCCAGTGTTCACCTGGTTCATCTCCCAACCCTCCTTCCAGTACCCTGGACCTTCCAACCCACCCCTCCCAATCTACCTACCTGTCAACCCTGTAGAACCCAGCCCAATAATATCACTACCCTCCTGTTAAATCCCTTCAATACGTGACTACACATTTATCATAGATTATGTCCATATGGGTGTTGGCTCATAACCTTCTTCTCCCTTTCTATTACTTGTAGACATATCTTCCAGACAATAGCTCTCTGAGTCTGCTCAATTTGATTAGTTCATATCAATGAGGTCATGTACTGTTCATGGCTTCAATGCCTTGCTTTCTTCACTCAACATAAAGTCCTCAAGGTTCATCCATGCTATCCCGTGTGTTAGCACTTTATTCCTTCTTACAGCTGAGTAATATTCCATTTTATGTATGTGCCACATTTTGTTTATCCATTCATCTGTTGAGGGACACCTGGATTGATTTCAACATTTGGCAATAGTGAATAATGCTGCTATGAACACTTGTATGCATATATCTGTTTGTGTCTTTGCTTTCAACTCTTTTGAGTATATACCCAGTAGTGGAATTGTTGGATCATAAAGAAGTTCTATAGTTAGTTCTTTGAGGTACTGCCAAACTGTCCTCCCCAATGGCTGGACCATTCTACATTCCCATCCACAGTGGATGAGGGTTCCCATTCCTCCACATCCTCTCCAACATTTATAGTCTGTTGTGTTTTTTTTTTCTTTCAATAGCTGGTACAGACAGGACACCAGATATTGTAGTGATGAAAGGCAAAATGTCAAAAAAAATTAAATATTTTTCATTTTTTAATATCCCAATCATTTAATTTAATTTAATTTTTAGTTTTTAAAATTTTTTTATATATTTTATTTCTTATATTTAGGCTTATCATTATTGTTTCATTTTCCTATTAATTGTATTTGGCTATTTTAATGGCTTCATTTTTGAAGAATCTTTGGATCACAGTAGGGTTACAATTGGGGCAGAGGAAGATTGTTGGTGTGGGGTGTCAGTGATGGAGGATACACGGGAGGAAGTTCACCTAAGCATACATATAAGGTATGTAAAAATGTTCAAATGTTCACAAGGCATTGTCACAGTGGATGGAGACTCACACAATCACCGAGAGAATACTGAATTACCATCCTGCAGAGCTCTGCCACATTATCTAGGGAGCAGCAACAGTTCCCCAAGTGCAGGGGCAGTGAACCAGTGAAGGATGATGATCCACTGATAGGCCCTTGATATTGATTACTAAGCTTATGAGGCTTTGCTCTTCAAATTGAAACTTAGCCTATTGTAATGGGGTGCCTAAGGGTTGCCTCCTGAGAACCTCTTTGTTGCTCAAATGTGGCCTCTCTCTAAGCCAAACAAAGCATATGAATGTACTACCTTCCCCCAGCATGATACATGAATCCCAGGGATGAGCCTCCCTGGCACTGAGGGATTGCTACCAAGCACCAACTAGTAATGAAACTAGGAAAAAAAACTTCAAATGAAAGAGGGGGAAGGTAAAGAGAAATGAGTTTACTTGGCTAAGAGACTTCAAAGTGAGTCAGGAGTTCATACATCCTGGAGGTAATGCTTGTGCCCATCTTAGCAGGATCTCATAGACTTCTAAAGTTGATAGTACTCCAAATAATGGGGTTCCTGAGGGCTCTGGAGACACCCAGGTCCTATGGTCAGGTCAGATGACTCTGGAGTTTTCTGCCTTGCCATTGGGCCCTACTTTGGATTTTATGCTCCTGAGAATGACAGAGTTGGACTTAGTTATGTCTTCCCTGCACATGGCTCATCTGTCCCTTCTATTTAAACCTATATTTAGTGCTGGGGTTTGTAAGTGTACATCCAGAGACTCGAGTCTTTGGGCTGTCCATGTGACAGCTGGGCCTGGAACATTGGCGGACTTGCAACACCTATTCTACAGTTCATTGGACTCACCTGGTGGGGAGATGATGATGGACAATGGACATCCCAGGGAACAGAGAGAGTCTGCAGCTGCAGGCAAGATAGTCCCATCCATTTCCCCCATGGGATATATGCCCCCTTTCAATTGGAGTTGGAGTGGACATCCCCATCCCAGAATCCTTGGGATTGGGGGAAGGGCTATGGACTAGAGTGGACTTTCTGGTATTCTACTATAGACATGCTGTCATAGCAATGGAAGAATTTATAACATTGATGTGGAGCCAGTGGCCACTGGAGGCTCTGGTGTCAGGGAGAGGGAAAAGCAGTTGTAATACAGGGGCTTTTTTGGGACTTGGGAATCACCCTGAATGATGTTACAACTACGTATATAGACCATTTTATATCATCATATAACATGCAGAACTGTGTGGGAGAAAGTGTAGACTACAATGTTAACTATGGTCCATGCTGAATGGGAAAACCCCAGGATGCATTTATCAACTGCAATGAATGTGCTACAGTAATGAAGGATGTTTATGTGGGAGGGTGTGGGAGGTGTGGGGAGTGAGGCATATGGGAATCCCTATATTTTTGTGTGTAAAATTTATAATCTAAGTATCTTTTAAAAAAAATAAATTTAATTTGAAAAACGAATAACATATATATATATAGTGCTCCTCCTAGTTCCAGGCCTCACCTCCACCTCAAGCAGCTGAGTCAAAAAGGCTTGCTGTGGACCAGTAGGACAGTGGGATCAAATTCACTGTAGGTAGGCTTATATACTTATTCAGACATTCACACTAACATAGATGTATACCTATATCTTTTGGGTTCACATATAAATAGCATACATTTTATATATTTCATATACATATTATGCTTATAGGTACAGAATATGGATTTTTTATCACACACTAATCATTGTCAATTCCTAAGATACATTGGCATGTTTTTAATCTTATAACCTTATGATAATTTATTTCCCCATATTCTTCCTTGTCCTATTTTTATTCCTCACCCCACCCATGAACCTGAGAACCCATGGAAAATGCATTTTCAGCCTGCAGAATCTGTGCATTTTCCCCAGTTACCCTTCCTTCCCCTGAATGTGTCACTTTTACTGGTCCCCTATGAGTAGCCTGCAGGTCTCTGCATGCTCTGTGTTGTCCTGGTTCCTCCCAGATCCTCAAACACCAGGATTGAATTTCACAGCTCTGATCACCTTCTCCTTGGGCCCCAAGTCCCAAGGTGTAAGAGCTACCTGGCAGCTGCAGGCTGTAGCAAGTGCATTGGTGATAAAGGTGATACTAGTAATGGCAAACCACTTTAAAATGCTTTTAGTTCTTGGCAGATATTTTGTTCACATGGATTTCTGAGAGGAAAAGCAGTTATGGAGGTTTGGTATATATTTTAATGAAATAAACAACTGATATTATTTCATTAGTGATATAAGACACCCATGGAGGAATTTCTATAACCAAGACAGCCAAGTAAGAATCTATGAAGTGTTTTGATTTAACAATAGACCTGTTCTTCTTTAAACTTTCCAAACAAATAAAAAGGATAGTAAAAGAACAATAAAACTCCTTATTCTGTTAATATTTTATACTTGGTCAGCTATTTTACTTAGAAGGGTATCAGTGAGAATTCCACAGTTCAACTGGTTTTGAAATATTTTTAAACACATAAACCTCTATCATTAAGATATGAATTTATTATTGAAATAACAATGCCAAAGGACTTTATTATCAATTAATTTCTCAGTATGATTTTCATTTCAATATTTAAGGGGTATTTGGAATTCTTTTTAATGAAATACATTTCTGGTGTTATCTTATAAATGAAGATACTAAAAATAATAACTACAATCTCTTTGAAACCCTGCTTCTCAGCAACTATTTTGTTTTGAGGGACTTTTGTGAAAGAGGCAGCTGGCATTGTGATCTTTTAATAGCTATTCCCTAGCCATGTTTTA
The DNA here is from genome assembly GCA_029593785.1 of Cabassous unicinctus. NCBI lineage: Eukaryota > Metazoa > Chordata > Mammalia > Cingulata > Chlamyphoridae > Cabassous > Cabassous unicinctus. The sequence goes on along the minus strand of JAQZBX010004316.1, from coordinate 12,406 downwards.
ATTTAATAATGACAATAGAATATAAATTAATAATAAAACACCTTAGTTTAGACTACAATCCCTGTTTGACCAGGGAAGGAAAGTATAGTTACTTTTGGAAAAAATTCCATGAAATCTTCAATTAGTTATGATAGCTCTCATGGTTTTAGTTTATCATAAATGACACTCCTGAGTCTTTAATGAGGACATTAATGTCTGAACATGTTAAGACCCCTGAATGCTTTGGCAGGAGTTTGATGTGGAAGGTTTCTTTGGAAAGAGGATCTCAATCTGGGGTATGAAGAGGTGAGAAGCATCTTTGAATAGTCATAACACAAGAATTCCACTGATAAAATACTGGGTGTGGTCAAGGAGGGGATAGTAGGAAATTCTGATCTCAGCCACCTGGAAGCAGCAATAAACATAAGGTCACCCAGGATTCTGGAGAAATCCCTGAAGTCCTCTCTCTGACTCTTACTACGGTCCCATGTGTGAAAACTACAGCTTCCTGCCAAACTGATAGGGATATGTCAGACCAAAAATAGACTCATAAAAGTCTAGCTTGGTGATTAATGACATTTATTTAGGGGACTTACATGGGGTCCTCATCTTTGGTAGTGGGAGGATGAGATGGTCCCAAGCCTATCCCTGGTTTAGTCCTCATCCATGGCATCAAGAGGAAATATGGCACTTCCCAAACTTGGCATCTGCACTCACTGCCAGATGAGGGGGTGCTTTTATAGGGTATGTCAGTGTTCAGGAGGGGGAGGAGGGCTGCTTTCCAAGGAATGCAGTGAATTTGCTCATGAACCAAATGGACAGGTTAACAGTTCCAAAAGAACCAGATATTTTCTGCAAGACAGGAAAGGCTTATCGATATTGGGGTGACTGTAAGGGGAGATTAGGCAGTTTGGGGAATTTAGATGCCAATGGGAGGCTTCTGGAAAAACAGGTTAGAATCCTAGTGCAAGACCCACTGATCAGTCACCAGTCACAGGGGCTTGCAGTTTTAACTACTTAGGGATCCTACTACTATTTGGAGTGGGGGAAAGAACTGGAAGGTTTAGGGGAGAAAATGCAGTTATCTATGCTACAACTTTCCAGAATTCACCACCCATTCCTCTGGAGGTGATTAAACAGTCCAAGCTATGGTGGCACATGGGCAGTGAGGTTCATTTTAAACATGCACACCCACAGTGATGTGCATGGGGTCACAGCTCAGCCCACAGGGACTGGCACATTTAGTGGCTCTGGGAACCACAGTGGGGGTTTGGGTAATGCTGTCTTGCACTTGTGTCTGAGAGACAAATTCCTGACCATAGTAATTAATCCAAGTCCAGTTAGGACTCTGCAACTTAAGGCCCAGCTTGTGGCAAATTGGTGTTATCACTAGGGAAAACTGGGGTCTTGACTTAGTATATTTGTTACCAAGATGAAACTCACAATGCTGGTTTATAACTCAGAAGGTGAGAAATGACATCTTCTACTTCCTGTCTCTCAGATCACTATTTTGGGGATTCCTGAGCCACATGTAATGAATCTGATCACCCTGAGACCATCATGCTGCAGTGGCTATTAGCACATGTCTGGTTGACAGGACCAGTTGAGCCCAGTCTTCCAGTCATCCCTCCCAAGGCAGCAGAAATATGAGTGAAGCTCATATGAAACTGGAGCAGATACCACCTGAATTCCATTAAGTGACCCTGGTTCAGGCCATGTGGAAGAGGAAAATCATCTAGATGAGCCTTTATAGTCCAATGATTATTCTTGGTAAAATGGGTTATCATACAAAATGTTATACATAATCCAAATCTATAGAGAAATATGTATAAATGATAATGACTGATTATTTTGTCAATGTTTCCTCCATCAAAACCAGTAATAAATATAAATCTCATTAACAGATATGAAGGAAAACTGAGGACCAAGTTCCTGATAGAGTAGTGTATACAGGCATACACACTTTGTATGTGTGTATACATACATCTTACATATATATAGTTTATATACGTAATTTACTTAGAATATATAATAGGTTTCCTGAGAAAATGTTTGCCAATGATTATCACATAAAATTGGGAATGTCTTATCCCATGGGGATTTTAATTTTGACAGTACATACTTTTCATTTTATGGTGCAACTCCCTTGTCCTCTAAAACACCAAGAGCAGGATTTAGGGAAAATCCAGAGAGCAAAGGAAGCCCTGGAAAGTCCATCTTGTCTGCCTTTTATGGGTGGCTTCATGAAGCATGGCCCCAGAATCCCTATCCCCTTGGTAAAATGACAATATTCCCAGCTTGATACCATGGCAATTCACACCAATATCCTTGGACTTTCTCTAAGAAAACTTCATGATTTATCCAATCATACCATATGCCATCCAGAGGTCTAAGCCTTCACATTTATCAACACACAGACTCATCTCCACAAAGTACTGTGCATCCCTGAATCTGAACCAAACCCTGTCTGTCCCTGTCTACCAAATATTCTGCTGTGTCATTTTGACTCTTCTACCAGCAATTATCAAGGGCTTCTGTCCTAAGTACTGTCATTTTTCCTAACTACTGTCATTTTCCATTTGAGTGGTAGCAAACTATCTAAACTTAGGGATTTCTGATGCACACTGCAGAATCTCTGAGGCCACTCACGGAAATTCAGTCACTCTTTAGAGAATAATAGCTATCAAGTGGTGAGAAGACTAAGGAATAGAGGGAAAGAGGGAGAAAGATTTTCAGGCCTAAGAGACCTAGTGCTGGTCTTTCTCTTTAAAAGGAAGCCAGTCACAGGAGAACACAAAGAAGGGGCTCATGAGTTTCCAGTTGGAGGGTGTGAGGCCCTGACAAAGAAGCTCTTCCTCAGATACTGAGTAGCTCCCCTGTCCCTCCTTTTGTGAACCTATTTCTGCAGCCAAACTCTGACTCTAAACTCCTGGTAAGGTCCGAGGTGATGCTTACATCACATACACTGGGAATAGTGGCAGTGGAGTGTAACACAGTTCAGAGGAAAGAGAATAGGATGATTTGATCTGTACAACCTTGCTCTCCCCACAATTGTCCTCAAGAATGATGCAATGCTGGTACCAGACCTTTAAAAGAGTCCTTTTGTGATCAAAGATTCTAAGTTAGCATGTTTTGTGATTTAAATCCTCCCTCAGTGTTGTTGGTCGCTCAGAGGATTCTGGTAATTGTGACTAGGTACATCATTATATAATTTCCTAAAATGCAAATTTGTTTATCTGTGAGAACAGGTAGTTCCCTGATTCTATTCTTCTGTAGTCAAATCACCTGTTATCTTGGTCTGCTTTCTCATATTTTTGATTATTGGGCCATATTCTCTTCATCAGAATATAATTTAGATGAAAGAAGCAATATTTAACTTAGCTAAAATAATATTATATATTTATATTTTTGACATCAATTTTTAGTTATTTCAAGATTAAATGTAGGCAAATGAAGAGAACACTGTAATAACTAAATGTACATTTACAATTGTTAGGCACATTTTAACTAAAATTTCATTTACATAGGTACTTTTGTCTTATTATGGATTTCTTTCATCATCTACTTCAGTGAAAGCACAGTTGTTTCTGGCTTTGTAAGGAAAGGACATTCTTCAGGGGGTAGTGGGAATGAGCAAGGCAGGTCAGGGCAGAAGAAGATTCCTGTAGGAGAGAAAGTAGCATGTCTACTTCCCCCAGGGTCGAGTCCATTTTTCTAGGACAGCACTTTAACACAGAGAACATCTTTTTTGTCTTTTGTCTGTTTTATTTTTTCATTTTGTACATTTAATAATTGAAAATATAAACAATAATTGAAAAATACAAAGAAAATTGATGAACAAAAGCATAAATTTCTCAATTAAATGTACTGGATACATATAAGCTTTTATTGAATCATATAATATATTAACAACATATTTGGTTCATAGTAATGCATTCATACGGTATTTGTCCTTTTGTGATGGCTTGCTTCACTCCACATAATGTCCTCCAGATTCATCCATGTTGTCATATGCTTTACAACTTCATTTCTTCTTACAGCTGCTTAATATCCCATCACTACATCACTACAATTTGTTTATCCATTCTTTGGTTTATGGACACCTGGGTTGTTTCCAATTTTTGGCAATTATGATTAATGTTGCTGTGAACATTGGTGTTCAGATGTCTGTCCATGTCACTGCTCTCAGTTCTTCTGGGTATATACCCAGTAGTGACATTGCAGGGTCTTGTGGCAAGTCTATATCCAATTTCATTAGGAACCACCAGACTTCCACAGTGACTGTACATTTCTGAATTCCCAACAGTGAATAAATGTTCCTATCTCTCCACAACCTCTTCAACACTTGTAGTACTCTATCTTTTAAATAGTGGCCATTCTAACAGGTGTGAAATCATATGTCATTGTAGTTTTGACTTGCATTTCCCTAATCATTAGGGATGTTGAGCATTTTTTCAGTGTTTTGGTTTTTTTTTTTGCCATTTGCATTTTTTTCTACAAATGTCTATTCAAGTCTTTTGCTCAATTTTTAATTGGGTCATTTATCTTTTTATTGTTGTGTTGTAACATCTCTTTTTATATCATGTATATTAAACTCTTATCAGACATGAGATTTCCAAATTTTTTCTCCCATTGAGTGGGCTGCCTTTTCACCCTTGTGACAAAGTCCTGTGAGGTGCAAAAGTGTTTAATTTTGAGGAGGTTGCATTTATTTATTTTTTCTTTTGTTGCATGTGCTTTGGAAGTAAGGTCCAAGAAATCACCACCTATTACAAGATCTTGAACATGTTTCCCTGCATTTTCATCTGTAGTTTTATGGTCCTGGCATTTATATTTAGGTCTTTCATCCATTTTGAGTTGATTTTTGTATAGGGACTGGGATAGGAGTCCTCTTCTGGTTATAGGTATCCAGTTCTCCCATCACCATTTGTTGAAGAGACAGTTTTGTTGCCTTAACAAGGGCTTGGTAGGTTTGTCAGTAACCAGTTGACTGTAGAGATAAGGTTTGATTTCTGCACACTCAATTCTACTCCACTGATGGGTGTGTTTATCTCTATGCCAGTAGCATGTTGTTTTGACCATTGTGGCTTTGTAATGTGTTTCAAGGTCAGGCAGAGAGATTCCTCCCATGTCACTCTTCTTTAATAGAATGCTTTTGGCAATTTGGGTGAACTTTCTTTTCCAAATGAATTTGGTAATTGCCTTTTCTAATTCTGTATAGTAGGCTGTTGGAATTTTGATTGGTATTGCATTGAATCTATAAATCGATTTGGGTAATATTGACATCTTCATGATATTTATTCTTCCAATCCATGAACACAGAATGCTTTTCCATTTGTTTAGGTCTTTTAAAATTTCTTTTAGTATTGTTTTATAGTTTTCTGCATATAGGTCTTGTACTTTTTTGGATAAATTAATTCCTAGGTATTTGAGACTATTTGTTGCTGTTGTAAATGGAATTTCCCTCCTTATTTGCTCCTTAGATTGTTCCGTACTAGTGTACAAAGACATTACTGATTTTTGTGTGTTGCCCTTGTATCCTGCCACTTTGCTGAATTCATTAGCCCAAGTAACTTTGTCATGGATACTTCAGAATTTTACAAATACAGGATCATGTCATCTGCAAACAGGGAGTGCTTTGCTTCCTCTTTTCTTATTTAGATACCTTTAATATTTTTTTCTTGTTTAATTGCCATAGCTAGAACTTCTAGTACAATTTTGAATAACAATGGTGATGGTGGGCATCCTTGTCTTGTTCCTGATCTTAGAGGGAAAGCTTTCAACCTTTCCCCATTGAGTATGATGTTGGCTGTGGATTTTTCATATAAGACTTTTATCAAATTATTTTACTTCTATTCCTATCTTTTGAAGTGTTTTTTATCAAAAAAGGATGCTGGATTTTGTCAAATGCCTTTTCTGCATTGATTGAGATGGACATATGGATTTTTTCCTTCATTTTTTGATGTGGTGGATTTCATTGATTGATTTTATTAAATCAGTAGATTTAATTGATTGATTGAACCAGGCTTGCATACCAGGAATAAATCCCCCTTGGTCCTGATGTATAAGTCTTTTGATATGCTGTTGGATTTGCTTTGCAAGTATTTTGTTGAGAATTTTGCATCTATGTTCTCTAGAGAGATTGGGCTGTAATTTTCTTTTTTTTAGGCTCTATTTCTGGCTTTGGTATTAGGATGATGTTGGCTTCATAAAATGTTTTGGGTAATTTTCCTTCCTCTTTAATTTTTTGGAAGAGTTTACACAGGATTGATGCTAATTCTTTTGGAAATGCTTGGTAGAATCCACCTGTGAAGCCATGTGGTCTTGGAATTTTCTTTGCTGGGAGAGTTTTGATGATGGACTGAATCTCTTTAAATGTGATTGCTTTGTTAAGTTCTTGTATTTCTTGTAGTGTCAGTGTAGGTTGTGCATTTCTAGGAATTTGTCCATTCTTCCAGGTTGTCTAGTTTGTTGGCATACAGTTTCTCATGCTATTCTCATATGATCCTTTCTATTTCTGTGGGTAAAGTTGTAATTCCCCCCCTTTCATTTCTGATTATGTTTGTTTGCATCTTCTCTCCTTTTTTCTCTTTTTATTCTAGCTAAGTGTTTGTCAATTGTATTGATCTTCTCAAAGAACCACCATTTGGATATGTTGATTTTCTTTAATAATTTTTTTTGTTCTCAATTTCATTTATTTCTGCTCTAATCTTTATTATTTCTTTCCTTCTTGTTTTGGGATTGGTTTATTGTTCTTTTTCTAGCTTCTCTAGTTGTTCAGTTGAATCTTTGAGTTTAGCTCTTTCTTCTTTTTTAATATAGGAGTTAAAGGCTATAAATTTCCCTCTCAAGACTGCCTTCACTGTATCTCATAAGTTTTGATAAGTTGTGTTTTTACTTTCATTTGTCTCAATATATTTACTGATTACACTTTCTTCTTTGACCCACTGATTATTTAGGAGTGTGTTGTTCAGTCTCCACACATTTGCACATTTATTTTTTTTCCTGTCTATTATTGATTTACAGTTTCATTCCATTTTGATCTGAGAAGGTGCTTTGTATAATTTCAATCTTCTTACATTTATTGAGAGCTGCATTGTACCCTAACATGTGGTCTATCGTGGAGAATGATCCATGGACACTTGAGAATGTATAATCTGCTGAGTTTGGATGCAGCATTCTGTATATTTCTGTTAGGTCTAACTCATTTATCATATTGTTCAAGTTCTCTGTTTCTTTGTT